>WNWK01004064.1:0-45468 GCA_009830355.1 Cherax destructor
GGGTTACGCCGTATCTTTAGCAAGCATAAAGATATTGTCTTTTGTTGGGCCCCTGGTCATGTTGACGACAGGGCAATGAACAGGCAGACACTGCTGCGCGGCCCAGCAGTACATGCCCTTTCCCAGTTTCATATAGAGGTGTTCCTTTCACGGACTATTTTGCGGTCATTGCTACCCACCTTCCCCACCCGTTGGAAACAACGCTGGTCTGACCTGCTGAATAACAAACTTCATTCTTTAAACCGGTTATAGGTTTCTGGCCTTCTTCTTGTCACCAATGTCGGGGTTTTGGGAGACTACACTCTCCCGTCTTCGCATGGGCCACACTCGCCTTACTCACGGGTATCTCATGGAGAGGCCCCCTCCCCCCTCTCTGTGAGCATTTTTGGTTCCAGTGTCTTTCGACATATCCTGTTGGCCCTTCCCCACCCCCTTATCAACGAGCACGCAGAATTTACCTCCAACGACGTCTTCGCTCTGCGGCCCTTTCTTTACCTTCCCTTCTTGCAGATGGCCCCTCCTTTAATCCTGACTCTCTCATTGACTTTTTGACAGAAACTGACTTACTACACAAACTCTGAAGATTATACCTCTAGCACCTCCCTCAGTCCCTTCTACCTCGATCTCTTGCTACCCTCCTCCCCTGCACTATCCACCGTCATCTTGCACTCCATACCCTACTAATCGTCCATCTCCCTCTTACAACCCACTCTCCCTGCATCCTACAATAACCTGCAGCGCTGTATAACCCCTGTGGTTTGGCGCTTCTGTTTGATTATAATAATAATAATAATGTCTTTCCAGAAATGCAAGGACACACACCTGCATTCAAATAATCCTTCAAACTGCATCATACTCATTCATCCTTCAGAATGCAGGTATACAGTGAAACCTCGGTTTTCGTGATTAATTCATTCCAGAAAGTCTGATGAAAACCGAATTGTACGAAAACTGAAGCAATATTTCCCATAAGAACTAATGTAAATCCAATTAATCTGTTCCAGACACCCAAAAATATTAACAAAAAATACATTTTATTGAGAAGAACTATAGTTTTACATACAGAAAACATTGAGAAAAAATATAAATGACTAATGAAATGGATAAATGAACATTTAGCATCACTTTTACCTTTATTGAAGACTTTTTGGCATAAGGAAGACAGCGAGGAGAGGTTATTGTTTGGAAGGGGAATCCCTTTCCATAAGGACTTCAGGTATCAAGGCCCTATCCAGGGTTACTTCTATCCTTTGTCTTTTACTGGCACTAAGACCAGCTTGAGAGTCACTGAACCCCTGTCACACAAAATATCTGTCCAGAGAGGTCTGTTTCTGGTGTCTCTAAGATTTGCCTAAAATGGGACAAGGCATTGTCATTGAACATGTTGCAGACATTGCTTGCAACAGCTTTGTTAGGGTGATATTTTTCCACAAAACTTTGCAACTCACTCCACTTTGCACACATGTCCTTAATCACTGAAGAAGGCACATTGTTCCCTCTCTCTTCCTCTTCCGCTGTATAACCCTTGTGGTTTAGCGCTTCTTTTGATTATAATAATAATAATAATAATAATAATCTTCCTCTTCCTCTGAAGTAATTTCCTCAGCTGCGATTTGTTGCTGTTCCAGTTGAAGGTGTTGCAGCTCTTCAGTGGTTAGCTCTTCCCTGTGGTCGTCCACCAACTCTTCCACATCCACATCTTCTACATCCTGGCGAGATCGGCCACCTGTACACCACTTTCGTACTTAGCTATGACTTCTTTTTTTATATCTATCATGTTTCTCGCCTTCTTTATCAAAGGGCTGGCACTCGGAACTTTCTTTGGCCCCATGTTGGCTTATTTAGCAGTCGCACTCAGTAAACAAGCACAAAAAAAATGGATTATTACGAAATGTTTCGGCTGAACACGCTCACTCAATGATAAACAAAGGCAGGCTGAGTCACTCGGCGCTTGAGTGGCCAAGTGACATGGGCGGACAGGCAGACGTGTTTGGTACGGACAGTTGTCAACTGTACAAAAACCGAGGTGATGTACGAAAACTGGGAAAAAATTTTGACGGAAAAAGTTGTCGAAAACCGAATTCTACGAAAACTGGGGTGTATGAAAACTGAGGTTCCACTGTACTGTTATATATCTGAAGGGAAGTGCCTTGATGCCAGTGAGAGGTTCTTAATCCAAAGAAGTGGACCCATACTTTCCTTGGATAGAACCTGATTGTCTTCCATTTCATACATACTGTGACCCCTATGAGTTTATTTTGATTATTATGCTGGTGATAATTTTTATATATTGCAGTTCTCCATGGGGAAGTGGAACAGAATTCTTCCTCCGTAAGCCATGCGTGTCGTAAGAGGCGACTAAAATGCCGGGAGCAAGGGGCTAGTAACCCCTTCTCCTGTATATATTACTAAATGTAAAAGGAGAAACTTTCGTTTTTCCTTTTGGGCCACCCTGCTTCAGTGGGAAACGGCCGACGTGTTGAAAGAAAGAAGAAAAGATTGTAGTTTGAAGAAGCATCTGAACTGTAGTATCAGCATGCCTCTAGCAAGACAGTAGAGCAACATTTGGTGGTGGTATTGTGTTGCATTTATTGTGACGAGTCAATTTCATCCTGTAATTTGATTTGTGCATATAATGAAAGGCAGTTTCTCAATTAAATGCATTCTAGAGAAGTATGTCATGACTTTCCCTGTCTGTATCAATGAGGAAAGCACTGGGCAGAGACTGTTTTGTTTGTGTTAATGTTGCTTGCTCACACAAGTGTAAAGAATTATCATCAGAAAAGTACTCATCCACATACATTTCACGATATGAAAGTGTTCCTAATTTATTTATTGCCAATCCCAGAAGCATATCTCAGTCATTATTACATTATTAGGGGAAGCACTTAGCCTGTAAGCATCATAGTGCCCAGGTGGCATTCAGCTTTGATCCAAGGAAAGTTACTTAAATTTTCTTGGACCAAATGCCTTCACTTGCATCAAGGCACTTTCCTTGACAGGCAGACCTGAATGGTGCAAAAACTTACTAGTGACTGATCTAAGAACAACTTTGTGACCGAGGTCAATTCTTATTATAAAATGTTACATTTCCTGAAGACCGTGATTGTGCTGCTGCTTGATAACTGTCCTGCTCACCTATTGGTTGAAAAATAGGTTTAATGCAGTGTTGTTGATGTAAATGTGTCTAAGCTGTATTGCTTGCACCCTTCTTCACTGCTTTTCTCTTAAACTGAATTTGGTTTGAGGGTATGTTTACTCTCAAACCAAAGGCTTGAAAGGTAAACAACCTGTAGTACTGTGTAGAACTGTGAAAGACTACTGTAATAGTCCTTCACAGGTACAGTATGTCTAACCATGACCTGTCCCATTATCAACCCACTGCCCTTCCCAGCTCCGTTTGGAAATTACTGGTCACTTTACTAGGAGCATCTCATTAGTGGCCACTTTACTAGGAACATCTCAGTGGTCACTTTACTAGGAACATCTCAGTGGCCACTTTACTAGGAGCATCTCATTAGTGGCCACTTTACTAGGAACACCTAGTGGCCACTTTACTAGGACACTCATTAGTGGCCACTTTACTAGGAACACCTCATTAGTGGCCACTTTACTAGGAACACCTCATTAGTGGCCACTTTACTAGGAACACCTCATTAGTGGCCACTTTACTAGGAACACCTCATTAGTGGCCACTTTACTAGGAACACCTCATTAGTGGCCACTTTACTAGGAACACCTCATTAGTGGCCACTTTACTAGGAACACCTCATTAGTGGCCACTTTACTAAGAACACCTCATTAGTGGCCACTTTACTAAGAACACCTCATTAGTGGCCACTTTACTAGGAACACCTCATTAATGCAAATATCTAATCAGTCAATCATATGGCAACATCTAAATGCCTAAAAGAATGCAGACATGGTCAAGGAGCTCAGTTGTTGTTCAGACTAAAAATCAGAATGGGGAAGAAATGTGATCCAAGTGACTTTGACCATGGAATGAGTGTTGGTGCCAGACAGGGTACAAGGCAGAATTGCGTTCACATCTTATGTAACTATCACTTTCGTGCAGTGCCTGACCCTTCAACCCCCCTCCCCCGGCTCATCAGTTCCTCAGAAACTGCTGATCTCTAGGGATTTTCCACACTGCACAGTGCTGCTGTATAACTGGCATTGTCACCACACCATATGTTGGTGTGAATATGCTAAGATCTGTAAAAGCAACTATCATTTATACTTTTAAGATCAGTATCATTGAACAAGTGTTACAAGATACCAATGGGAGACAGCCAACATGTTAAAAAAAAATGAAAAATAATGTTCGAGTGAGTGATGTTGAAAATGATGTCCTAATGAGTTAAAAAACATATTACTGTAGGTAGTGGTTCATATAAAACTTTTTGGATACTAATCTGGTGGCACCTATATTTAATGGCTTTACTGAGACTCTTGACTCAGGGACATTGAACTATCTTCCACTTGAATCAAACCTAAATGTCTCCCATTCCCCATGGACTGTATGACCACCATGGATTTATCTCTCTCCCATACATATTATTTGTTTGAGAGAATGTAACCTTACGAAGGGTACTACAATTTTAAGGGAACTTATTTATTTTATGATTATGTACCAACACGTAGGTACATAAACAAAGATAAAACATTGTTGTATCATTGTTTATGACAAAAAAATATGTTTACATGCTGCAGTATGTCTTGAATGATCATAAAGGGTTATGTGGACACGTGCATATAACACTTACTGTAAATTCCAGTAATTTACTTAATTGCTTTTATATAGTATTAATAAGCATTTTCCTCTTCCCTTCCAGGAGCCATACTAATGTATCAGTAAAAGATATATCTATGTCATTGTGCACAGATTATTACCTGCAGTGTGACACCAGTTTGCTAGCACTATATATATTGTATATTATAATGTAAGGTTGTGAAACAAATCCTATAAAAAAGTTTTATTCATAAATAGGGTAATTTACTAAGAAAAAGAAATTGCAGCTTATGAATAAATACCAACAAAAACAAGATAGGAAGATGATTTAACAAACTATATTGAAAAGTGAAAAAACCCTATTAATGATATCTGTACAAATATATACACATTATATAAAATTCCATTCTTACATGACTATCAATAACTTAGTGCTTTGTTGCATACAAACAAAGCTAATGCCTTGAGGAATTATGTTGTTTATCAATTAAACAGTCATAAATACAATGGGTATTAATCACCAACCTGAAAATTGGCATCACAAGAGGAGACAGATATCCTCAACAATAACGTGTCATATACAGGTACAGTACTGATAATTTCAGAAATGGACTTAATACGTAACCAGCAGACATTCAGAGATCAGTATTAATTTTTATAAGAAATCTATACACACAATGAGTTGGGACATTCCATCATTGAAAAATATCCACATTCAATTACAAATTCCACATGCTGAGTAATGCATGTAATGTTTACCTCATACACTCGAATAATTAAGTCACTAGTTACTAGTGACTAGCTAACAATATGATAGATATAAGAATTAATTAACATGCATATGTACAATTCAATGGGTTGAATTACAAATGCCTTACAAATTATTACCTGTAAGTAATATATTCTGGACACAAAATTGGAGAGAGAGATTAAAAGCAATTTAAGAAATCTAAGAAAGTGATTACAATTTTCTTGTATAATGAGAGCAATTATTAATTATACTTTTTCATTGGACTATCAATACATATTTTTTATAGTATGAGCATAAAAAAAGAAGATTCTTAGAAATAAAATTTATCAGTAACATCATTACTGATGTAATTCTTCAGAAACCAGAATTGTACAGCCTCTCCTCACTTAGCAACGTACTCGTTTACCGATGCCTCGAACTTACGACGGGCTCTCTGACCAGTATTCATACCTAAATAATGTATATTAGAGCTGATTTTCTCTATTCTGTTTATTTCAATATACAGTACATTACTGTATAAACATTTAAAAATACACCAGAAATATTTCAAATGGAGCAAAGGTGACATTAAAACAATATCAAAGATGGTTGACACAAACTCACTTATCATTATAATATGCTCCTCACTTAGCGACGAATTCGTTTAACGACGTAGTCTTAGGAACGGAACTCTGTTGTTAAGTGAGGAGAGGCTGTACTACTAAAATTTCAGTTTGTACACTTAAGCAACAAACCAAGTTTGTATTTTTATTGTAACTGGGAAACACTAAGAATATAAAGATCATTCATTGGCTAAGGAATGAGAACCATTCAGGTTTGATCCATTTAAGGTGGAAAAAAAGTCCAGTTGCTTGGATCAAGAGCCCCTTGCATTCATCAAGGCACCTTACTAACAGGTCTGTAGTTTTATCTTTCCATATAGACATGATGAATAAACAATTACATTACTGCATGGATGCAAAATAGAATTTTCATTTAAAAAGTTACAATATATGTTTAATCTGGGCTTGTTAAAAATAATACTGTATGTTCATAATCATCAATGAAGATGCCAAAGCAATATTATATAAATTTAATTATTAAAAACTTATTACAGTATACAGGTCGGCCATCACTAATCCGGCAATCAGTTATCCGGTTCCATCAGTAATCGAGCACTAATTTCGGCTAGCATAATATCAAATTTCATCATTATACTGACTCAAATTTTATCATTATACTGACTCTGAAATTATGCACATGGTTGTAAATCCACAGCAGCAAGCCAGTGGAGGAGGAAGCAATGATGTAAATGAGGAAGATGTAGCAGAAAGAGTTTCTATTGATAGGTTAATTAAATGTATTCTAACCTAACAATTTTGTAATCCGGCAAACTCACTAATCCGGCACACTACAGGTCCCAATGATGCCGGATTAGTGATGGCCGACCTGTACAGTGGACCCCCGGATTACGTCATTATTTTGTTCCAGAATTCTGTTCAAGTGCCGTTACCGAACGAATTTGTTCCCATAAGGAATAATGTAAATTAGATTAGTCTTTTTAGTCCCCCAAAAATACACTTACAAAAGCACTTACAAAAATACACTTACATAATTGTTCGAGTTTGGATCAGTACGTAATAAAGGGGTCCACTGTACTGTATTTCTGAACTATGTGAAAAATAAAAAAGCCAATTTTATGGACTTTCCGGTGTATGTACCATAATATAGTCATAATAAATATTTATAAAATTACATGGTTACTGAACTTCCATATGCATTTAGTACTTTTTTGTATAAATTATACTGTAATAATAAAAATAATAAAGATTTATTGAATATCAAGGGAGCCAATGTTTTTTTTCTGCCCATACAAAGAGTGGTCATCAATGATGACCAACAAAAAGATGAAAATTGTAATTCATTTTGTATAGAAACATTTTTTGCAAAACTTAATGAGAAATATATTGCAAGTGCACATTTACTGATTTTTCATGTCTTGATAAAGCAACATATTCCATATAATTGTTAAATTTGAACTAGTAGAATTACTGCAGGATATACAGTATGTTATTTAAAATCACCTTTGTTTATTCCGTACTTCACGTGCTTCCACTTCACATCTTAAGCAGGAGTGTAGCAAAGAGTGTTAGGATAAGACTTAATGGCTGGGCGAGGGCACTGCAGGTGGCGCCACTGTGTGTGGAACCTGCTACTCGAGGTACTATGTTGGAGTCTAAATCATCATTTGACCCAGCTGAGGGAAAAGGTGATCACAAAAGTTAACATCATATGACATACTTCCATTAACATTACATATTTTTAACAAGCAACAATAAATTATCTTTGTTATTGGCTGTTAGGATTGTTACAAAGCAGCTGCTGAAATTGTTAGGTCTAGCTTGTATGAATTACAGGGTGTTGTCAACCTCTAAATTATGTCTAGATAAAAAGGTCCAAGTAAAACCATTAGCACCATTATAATAACACTAAAACTACCAACTTTACTATGGTGTGTGTTCAATGTTATTTATTAAGATAGTCTACAGAGACTTTTCCCCAGAGTAATACAGTATACTGAAAAGCTCTACAGTATATATCTCAGTTATAATACACTGTAATTTATTAGTAGAGGCAGGGTAAATTAAGGTTAATAAATGTTTCTTGTTCTGTGTAAAAATGTGACTGTTATATCATAAAAAAAAATTGTATAATTTCTCAGGGTAACCAGGCAACTTGCATCACTGAAGCAGAAGCAAGCAGAGAATGAGTAGAACATAACTAGGAGAGCTGCTGCTGGCAAAAATGGCATGCCCATCTCACAAGGCATGGGATGGAAGTGGTTGATTGCAGTAACCATCACGCCCACAGCAGTTGCACTATCGGGCGATGCCTGATTCTTGTTCAGAATCTGTCACACAAGACGACATGGTTACCTCACACCGTACTATTGACTCCACCACGTACAGGCCATGATACAGGCAAGTTGATCAAACATGCAAGCCACATGATTGCTGCAGTACCACTTGAAGTACTTGGGAGGTGCAGGTTCTGGTGCATATGCAGAAGGCTGATTTACCTCCTAGCCCAAGTGGGATAACCTTCCTGTAGGGGGAAGGCCCACATCACCACTCAAGAGAGGCTCTCAAACAATAAAACATGCAATACACAATAAATATGTAGTTGACAGCCAAACTTATACTATCTGCAAGACCAAAATAGTCAACACTGTACCATAATCTCAAACTTTCATGAAAATTTGGATAAATCTGAATGCAATACTACTACTAAAAATAATATTTAATCACAAAATATATTGTACATGACTCAAAGTTACCTATACTTATTGAACAAAACTTAAAAAGTAAATGTACTAGGAGATTAACACACAATACTGGAATAAAAAAAAAAAACTACATTTTGTTAGATTCTATTATACACTACTGTATTGTGCAATACTATAAGGAACAGCCATGTGATTATTCAGCTTTGATATGCATGTAGAAATACTACTTGCTTGGGAGTTTAGATTAGTACTCCCACATCATGCTATAACAAAGGAATCAATATAGTACTTGAATGCACATATTGTAAGTTTGAGAGCCTCTTCATAATTGTTGAAAACTAAACCAGAATTGGGCCAATATGTAAATAAAATTTTGTGAAGGTAGAGGTAAATGGCACCAAGCCAACAAGTGGTGAAAGGCACAACTGCAGAGAGGAACTATATTAAGATGTTTTGCCTGTGGACAGGTTTCTTCAGTCAGTGAAGATGTCTGTCAACAGGCAAAACATCTTAATAAATTACCTCTCTGCAATTGTGCCTTTTTCACCAAAACTTTATAAAATTGGGATGTAAGACAAACAAGAACAAAAAAGCATACATGAAGCTGCTTCAATTTTTTTTTTTTTTTTTTTTAGCAAAGCATCATTAGCAATTTGATTCATGGAGCCAAATTTTCAAAGAAATGACAAACTGTTCAAGGATGGTATAAATAAATAGTGTCTTCCACAGAATTAAGAGAGACTTCTTGTACAATATGCTATCTACAAGAATTTCTATACTAAATGTGCAAAGAATGCAAGTCACCATTTCAGAGTGCAAAAACATAAGAAGCTCGGAGGAAGAATTTTAAAGAATGCTGTTATAATTAGTAATTTTGGTACTTGAACCACAGTACATATATGTATACTGTAGATGATCCAGTTGCAAGGAAAAAAAAAAAACAGACAGAAAGCAAGATGATACAAAAAGGCAGTTACACTTACAAGATTTAAAATTTATGACTAGTACATTATAAAATTAGGCAAAAATTAAGACCTGGGTACATACTAAAATTACTGATTAAGGTGAAAAATTTATGTATCCCCATACCCCTACCCCTTCCCTAAATTTTCAAGATTATGTAGTACATCTAATTCATGATGAGGGTGGAAGTTTGCAGGTGCCCACTGCCAATCAACTATGCAGGGCATATACTGGATGTAGGATATACTGGACATTAGGCATGCACTGCTTGCTTGGATATTGGGGACAATGCTTCTCCACTGGATGTGGCGTATATACACTACTTCTTCACCATGGATATGATAGTAATTGTAACAAAAATTTCATACCAAGTCCATTCGACTGGGATAGACCCCACAAAATTTCTGCTTTATTTCAGTTTATAAGTACAGGGGTATGGACGATGTGTTGATATCCAATTTTCATAGAATGTGTAAATTTTTTGTCACAGTACAGTACATTTCTTTCCTTTCTGCTTTTCAAACTGGGATTGCTATGTTGATAATATCTATGGGGATGGATGGATGTTGAATACTCTACTCGTTGTCAATCAACATTACACTGCAGTAGCAGCAGCACATTACTAGACTATGCAATTATTCTTAACTTAGTGATGTGTTTCATGTACAAGCATTCAAGCTTCATATGACCCTTCATATACAGTAATGGACTAAGGAGGGAAGTAGAGTGGGTGGTTGGTAAAGACAAGTGTGGTAAATACAGGAAAGACTTTTCCAGTGTGACAATAACTAGAATGGACAATTTTGTATCCAATGAACTTTGTCATTTGTGCACTCAGGTCTCTTAATTTGCTTTTTAGTTATTCACACATCATAATAAAAATATTTATGCTAATAGAATTTGAGGAATCTATAATAGTATCACGATGCTGTTTGACCCTTGTGGATTTAGCACTTAATTCTGATTGTAATAATAACAGTAACTAATTGGCACACAAAGATGTGTTATGTTTTCTGTTAATTTGTGGTCATACAACCAGCTGTTATCTCTTCTATTATTTTATTAAAGCACTTATTCTATTAATAACTAAAGGCATTAAGCATTTATACAGCATGCATTGTGCTCATAAGTATTAGTAAGCATTCTAGTAGTAAATTTGCTTTGAAATGCTAGTAAATTTAAACTAATAATCTCACAATACAACTATATAATATAGCAACATGATTACAGAAATATTAATACTGTATAAAAGGTATAAGTTTAAATAATAAAGAAAATAGTACAAGCTGGTACATGACAAACAAGAAACACACACAGTACATATAGAATAATTAAGCAAAATATTGGATTCATACACTTCAATGTACAAGCTAAGCTTTCAGTCACTATTGTATATTGTCAACTGGTCCACTACATATAACAATTAAGTTTTTACATAGATCTTTCAAACATAAAATTTAGTCTTCAGTGCCATAAAAAATTAATATGTGAAGGGATGTTTATGGCAAAGTAGTCATGAGAGGCAAAGCACACTCTATAATTACAAATTATGGCTTATAATAAAATGTAGATCTAAGGAAGGTTCTTTGATACTATAAGGAAATTGACCTGTTCTCCATTCCTTGATTAAACCTAATTGCCCTTATAAGTTTAGTGCTTTCCCCTAAAAATAATAATAATGTAGTCATTTTTAAAACTACCCATTTCCCACCTAAGCAGGTGACCCAAAAAAGGAAACACATTCATCATCACTCAGTCAAATAGCTGTCTTGCCAGAAATGTGCAGACATCACAATTCACATAACCCTCCACACTACAATATCCCTACCCCTCTTTCAGAGTGTAGGCACTGTGCTTTCCACTTCCAGCTAACCACTTTGCCTGAATCCCTTCATAAACATTACCTTGCTCACATGTTAACAGCACATATAGTCTTAAAAATCACTCTTCTCCATTCATTCCAATCAAACACTCACCCAAACATGCTAGATGGTCAAGTGTCTAGCACTCAAAACCTCAATTTCCCCTCCCTCTAACCCTTCCTAGGATGAACCCTACACCTTCCCTCCACCCCAGAATTATACACCCTCGGTTTTCGTATTCTACTCTATCCTCTCTAAATGCCTAACCAACTCAACAACCCCTCCTCAGCCCTCTTGAATTATACCTTCAGTAACCCCACATAATCATCTAATTTCTAATAGGACCATCAGAAAGAAGAACTGCAGCAGGACTGCTGGCTCATGCTAGGCAGGTCCAACTCTCACCCACTCATGTACTTGTCTAACCTATTTTTAAAACTACCCAAGGTTTTCATTTCAGTGACTCTACTTGGGAGTCTGTTCCAATCATCTACAACTTTATTTACAACCATGGGTTGTAAATGTTATAGTTAAAGAGGAGGGTGGAGATGTCGTGTCTGATAGCAATGTGTGGTGTAAATATTATGCAGAGAATTCATAGTTAAAAGAATAAAGAATAAAGATTTTATTTCTTTGCAAAAGTTACAATGTGTAATTACAATTTTGATTTGTTAAGTACAAAGAAAGCCACTATGCTGGGGCATTTTGAGCAGATTAGTCCTAGTCTGCCCGAAATGCCCCAGCATTTAGTAACTCTGCAAAGGTGCAAAGTTACTAAAAGTATTATCCAGAGGACTGGAGATTGTAGAGGTGGTATGGACATTCAGAGAGGATGCAGCAAAATAGGATGACTTGAAGGATGTATAAATTTATATTGGAGGGGTAGGGGTCGCCCAATAAAGGTCAAAGGGAGGGGGTAAAGCAGGTTTTGTGTGCGATGGGCTTTGACATCCAGCAGGTGTGTGTGAGTGTGTTAGATAAGAGATAGTGGAGGCAGATGATTTTTGGGACTTGACGAGCTGTTGGAGTGTAAAGGGATTCAGGGGAAACTGGTTAACCAGACTTGAGTCCTGGAGGTGGAAAGTACAGTGCCTGCACTCTAAAGGAAGGGTGGGGACATTTGAAGTTTGGAGGGGCATCTGAACTGTAGTATCACATGCCCCTGGCAAGACAGTGATAGAGTGAATGATGGTGAAAGTGTTTCTTCTTTTGGATCACCCTACCTCAGTAGGAGACAGCCAGTGGGTTACCAAAAAAAAAAATGGATATATATTTCTTTTGGCTGAATTATGTAATTAGAGAAATAAGTATAGTCAAAATCAATACATCACAAAGACCACACTGAGTAAGTAGTATCACTTGCAGTTTATTTCCCTCTCACTCCTTTGTCATAATCATCTCATATTTTTTTTTTTTTTAGTGAAATTTTTTCTTAGTGTGAAATATCTATGCCAAAGCTTAATTTTTTCTAGTGATTCAGTTGTCATCTCCACATATTACATTACCTGTATCTCAAATTCATACAGAATACACATTGTTATGATATTTAAGCAGAACTTAGCAATTTGGCTTACTCACATGATTGTTTAGTGAATAAGCCTAATCTACATTCATATTTCCTATCACTCTAAAATTCCATTTGAATAATACAAAATATATTAAGTGATGTTAAATATTGTAATAACTAAAATCAAGCTAACTTTGGATAGGACAGGTGGAATTACGTATGTTACTGTATACTATTATGTGTAGTGAAAAATCATAATGTAACACGACTGTAAATAACTGAGGACTGACCAAACCACGGTAAGGGTGGGGTTAGAACCCCAGTTAGTAAAGCACTGGCCTTGAGTTTTACAACTCATTTGCCATGGGTTCTAACCCACTCGTACCGTGTATTGTTTGCAACTGTGATATTACAATTTCGTGAGTCAACTCTGGACTGGCTTGCCATGGGTTCAAACACTGAATGTATATCATGAAAATTTTCCCATGGCCAGGTTAGACTGATAAGTTGTTATTGATGCTAAAAATAAATTGCATACCATAATTTACATAATTTACAATGGACAAAATAAAAACTTAAGAAAATATATTTTTAAATCAATTTGTTTTCTTTGATCAACTTCACAGCATTACATAAATACAGTATTATTCATTCATGAAAAAAATACTAATTAAAACTTGGCTACATTAGGCTATACAGTATACTAGATTATGTATATCCTACAACAATTAGGTTGAGTTGATAAGTTATTTTTGGCACAAAATAATCTGCTATCTCAATAAGTAATATATAAACAATGTAGTACCAACTGGGTGTTTTAGGTGCACTTTTTCAAAAATGGTATGCAATTACTTTGCATTTTGTAACAAAACTATCTTGGCAACCTAATCTAACTACGTGCTCAAATTTCTGTAATACAAATTAAGCTTAATACACTACTGTCTAACAAAAAAGTACATGGTTGGTTTAATTAAATTCAGTATCACATCATCAATGAACATATATACTAATTTTCTTAATTAAGTATTTAGTAACAGGGTACTATAGCTAAAATGAATGCTGTACAAATATGGCTTGTTTGGTAAAATTAGCCTTGCCAAATATGGCAAGTTGCCAAGTTCTGCCTAAAAAGCACAGAATGTGTGTGTGTGTGTATATATATATATATATATATATACAGTGGTACCTCGAGTTACGATGGTCCCCAAAATCGCCCTTTTATGTAAGTTTATTTTTTTAAATGCTTTTGTAAGTATATTTTTGGGGGTGTAAAAGGACTAGTCTATTTTTCATTTTTCCTTATGGGGATAAATTCGTTTGGTAATGGCACTTGAACAGCATTCTCGACCGAAAAAATATCGTAACTCGAGGTACCACTGTATATATATATACAGTGGTACCTCGAGTTACAATGGTCCCCAAAATCGCCCTTTTATGTAAGTTTTATTTTTTTAAATGCTTTTGTAAGTGTATTTTTGGGGGTCTAAAAGGACTAGTCTATTTTACATTATTCCTTATGGGGATAAATTCGTTTGGTAATGGCACTTGAACAGCATTCTCGAACGAAAAAATATCGTAACTCAAGGTACTACTGTATACGTATATATATACAGTGGACCCCCGAGTTTCGTAAAAACTTCATTGCAGAAGCCTGCTCAAGTGCCATTACCGAACGAATTTACTCCCTTAAGAAAAAATGTCAAGTAGGTTAGTCCATTTCAGACCCCCAAAAATACACTTCCACATGCACTTAAAATATTATACTTACATAATTGTACGATTTCCGGGGTATTCGTTAACCGAGGGTCCACTGTATATATATATACAGTGGTACCTCGAGTTACGATGGTAACCAAAATCGCCCTTTTATGTAAGTTTATTTTTTTAAATGCTTTTGTAAGTATATTTTTGGGGGTGTAAAAGGACTAGTCTATTTTACATTATTCCTTATGGGGATAAATTCGTTTGGTAATGGCACTTGAACAGCATTCTCGAACGAAAAAATATCGTAACTCGAGGTACCACTGTATATGTATATGTATATATATATATATATATATATACAGTGGACCCCCGAGTTTCGTAAAAACTTCACTCCTGAAGTCTGCTCAAGTGCCATTACCGAACGAATTTACTCCCTTAAGGAAAAATGTCACGTAGGTTAGTCTATTTCAGACTCCAAAAAATACTTTTCCACAAGCACTTACAATATTATACTTACATAAATGTACGATTTCCGGGTTTACGAAACTCCGGGGTCCACTGTATATATATATATATATATAGAGAGAGAGAGAGAGAGAGAGAGAAAGAGAGCATATGATTATTTCTTAAAACTCACCAGCATCAAAGGTACCATCTTGATTGTCTACTTCACCTGATGGTGGCGCATCTCCTCGTTTGTTATGGGATTCTCGAGTGATCTGTACAACAAAATTAATTATGAGTCCATAATCAATTACATCAGGCTTAGCTTAGACATCCAGGCAGGCATGTGCGAGTGTTAGATAGGAGTGAGTGGAGGCAAATGTTTTTGGAACCTGACAAGCTGTTTGGAGCATGAGCAAGGTAACATTTTGTGAAAGGATTCGGGAAAACTGGTTAGCCAGACTTGAGTCCTGGAGGTGGGAAGTACAGTGCCTGCACTCTAAAGGAGGGGTGGCAATATTTACTGTCACATCTGCATGCCTCTGGCAAGACAGTGATAGTGTGAATGATGATGAAAGTGTTTTTTTTTTTCAGGTCACCCTGCTTTGGTGGGAGATGGTCAGTGTGTCAAAAAAATTAATTACATTATTATGAAGGAAGCAACATGTGTTTTATTGTATATGAACTGGAAAATACAGTAGGGCCCCTGTATCCACGGGGGATATGTTTCAAGGACCTGCCACAGATACCGAAACTGTGGACAGTAGCAAACCCTATATATGTCGTATACAAGCCTATTATACAGTTTAATTGATAAATTATGCACAATAAGTGGAGAATTATCACTTTTTCACTGATGGGAAACACTTCACTGCTTCTTTAGGCTTTGAAGAACTGCCAGCTTCTCTACTTTGGGGCCTTGGGGCCATTATTATGCAAAATTAAGAGGTATTTTTGGGCCACAGTAAACTGTAGATAACTGAAACAGCAGATACCAAATAAGTGGATATGGGGGTTCCACTGTAGTATATGTACTTCACACAAATTAAATAAGAATTCATTGTTAAGATGAGATATATTGCTATGTAAAAGGATTACTGTACCTGGGATTCTGAAGCAGGACAACCAAACCACCAAAAGCCTGCAGGGCGAGGGAATTGTGGGTCGGCAGTATCTATGCGGAAGGCTCGATCATTAAACCGCCAATACTGTCCATTCTACAAGAAAAAATGGCTGTTTATGTTTTGTACCTAATCTTTATTTATGCTTTCAGTAGATAAAAGGAATTTTTATAAAAGATTTTAGTGTACATTTTGTAAAATAATCAAATAATTTATAGTATCAAAAATCTGCATTGCTAAAATTCCACACTTATAAATATAGTACAAATATACTATATAGGTACAGTATACTATACTGTACCTTAAAGAAGTATGTATATCCATTTGAGTACTGGAGAGCATCATCTATATTATTAGGAAGACCTTCCCAGTTAGATATATCTTTAGGATAGCTTTCTTTCACAGGAGGGCGCTGGGAAGGATCAAATCGCCAGTAGTGATTATCCTGTAGAAGAAATACCTATGTATGTAAAGTATATGAATAAAATTTAAGATCTCTTATAACCTTAAAAAAAATTAATGTATATAAAATACAATCCTGCCTAAGTGGGAGATGGCCATCGTGTTAAAAATATACAGCATGGTACAGTATACAGTACACATTTTTCACTAATTAATAATTAAGAATCTGTTAACAGTGTAATATACTATGCCCACCTTAAAGAAATAGATTTTGCCATTTCCAGACCATACAAAGGCTGCATCCACATTGTTGGGTATTCCAGCAAAACCCTTCTCAATTGACTTAGGATACCCTGAGTCTCGTACCAGATCTGTGTACCGCCAATATTCACCTCCCTGAAAAAAATAGAGAAACACACTGACTGACAATCATATAAAAAGAGAAAAATAAATAAACATGTCTTTCTTTTATGAAAAAAAATGCATTTAAATAATAATAATATTTTTATTTCATTGCAAGTTTACATCGAGATTTTGTAATTACAATCATGAACTGAAGTGCAAAGAGAGCCACTATCATGCCATGGCATTATAGGCAGACTAAATCTAATGGCTTATAGACTACTTAATACTAGAGAAATTGGTTGAGTTTGTTTTAGTTAAACATTAGCTTATAACAGTTAATAAATTTACTCAAATTACAATCTGAGGATATTACATTGTGAAAAGTGTTTTGTAGGATGGTTACATTAATAGTAAATATTGAAATTATATTATAGGAAAATAACAATGAGCATTGTTGAAGGTAGTTTACAGTATGAGTATTTAGTTTAGGGTGAGTAGGTGATTTTTGAGAAGTCTTGTTAATATCTTTCATGAGTAATGTACCAACATTTACTGATACTGTAACACTATTTGTATTAAACATATATTGTAGGTCTACTACACTTTGTTTATAGCATCAGTAAATGTTGGGACTCTCGTGAAAAATAGTGATATCAAATTTTCATGATAACCATACAAACTATGACTATGGAACACTTTATATGGGCTCATGCATGCCCAGTTAAGCTTACATACATGAAACAAACAAACTAGCTAAAGAAATTTTCTACAAATCTAGATTTGAATCATCAAAATATCTTTATTAGTGCAAGAATTATGATTGTAAACTTTGAATTCTTTATTTTTTCTAAGTTTTTAAAATTTACACTTACTGAGTTTTTCCAGGGAACACCCCATATACCGAAGAAAAATTAATTTGACATTGCAAAAGCAAAGAAAAATATTAATTACACCACCAAATTGCATCAAACACACAGGAATTTACCACATCTATACCAAACAACCATATATACTGAAAATGAATTCATTAGAGAAGTAATAACCAAGGAAAATATCTTTCTTTCTTCTTTCAACATGTCGGCCGTTTCCCACTGAGGCAGGGTGGCCCAAAAGGAAAAACGAAAGTTTCTCCTTTTACATTTAGTAATATATACAGGAGAAGGGGTTACTAGCCCCTTGCTCCCAGCATTTTAGTCGCCTCTTACGACACGCATGGCTTATGGAGGAAGAATTCTATTCCACTTCCCCATGGAGAAGGAAAATATCTATACAACTTTTATTTTAATGATCTCTACATAAGGACCGATAATGTCTTCCTTAGTGGAAGAGAAAATAACATGACATGCCTCTATTCACTAATCTAACACACTCACCTTGAAGAAGTATGTCTTCCCATTTGTCCACGTAAAGGCAGCATCAAGATTAGAGGGCAGACCCTCCCAATCTCGAGCAATTGATTTTGGGTAACCACTTGCAACACCATCATCAACGAGTTTCCAATACTCTGATCCTAAAATTTATTACAAATATTATTAGACAGTACATTATATACAAGCACATCTAGCTATGAGACATTATTAATACTAAATCTATGAGAATGTAAATACAGGATATTAGTAATAACAGAGTACATGTCTACATGCATGGAGAATTTGACTTGCCTTTGAATACATAGGTCTCCTTATCAGACATGGTAACAATAGCATCAATAGATGCATCCATACAAAGGGAGCCACCTGCTGCTGATCCACCACGTCCTCCACTACCTGAGGTGGGTGGCTTCTGAGTAGCTGGGGTAGGCCGGGTAGACTTTACTCCATATAATGCCTGAAATATGTACCTAAATTGATAATCCAATACAGTACACTTTTTTTTACAGTACATATGTTTTTTTGGTAGGCATTTTTAAAAAAATCCACTATGTATGGATGCTGTTTATTTTTGGCACAGCAATGTCTTAATAAAACATGGTTAAATCTGAGAAAATATACAAGTTAATTCAAATTACATGCACTGCCCAGAGAAGCGACCATTCAGTCAACTAGATGTATACAGTGGACCCTCGGTTTTCGAGTTTAATCCGTTCCAAAGGTATCGGCTAAAACTGAAATCGGCGAAAACTGAAACCATTTTCCCAAACAAATTTGTTCCCATAAGGAATAATGTAAATTAGATTAGTCCTTTTAGACCCCCAAAAATACACTTACAAAAGCACTTACAAAAATACACTTACATAATTGTTTGAGTTTGGAGCAGTACATAAACTGGGGGTCCACTGTATATGAACAAAGGCATAAGCTAGCAGACAGCAAGAAAAACTATACGTAAATGCAGAAAAACCTCCATTACGTTATTTCATCCATGATTATGAGCTAAATGACGTACTGGGCAGTATACTTCAAAGGAGTAAAAAATTCAGTTTGGGTAGCTAGAAGATTTTACCTTAAAAAGAAGTACATTATTTAGCTTCAGGAAGTTGAGATAAGATCTAAATTACTGTATGTGAATTAACATTGATATGAAAGTTCAGTTTCTTTGCAGATGTTAACATCCAGCTTTACCAAAAATAAAAACTTAGTACAGTGGACCCCTGAGTTTCGTAAACCCCGGAAATCGTACATTTATGTAAGTATAATATTGTAAGTGCTTGTGGAAAAGTATTTTTGGGGGTCTGAAATAGACTAACCTACGTGACATTTTTCCTTAAGGGAGTAAATTCGTTCGGTAATGGCACTTGAGCAGACTTCAGGAGTGAAGTTTTTACGAAACTCGGGGGTCCACTGTATAAGAAGAATGCAACTTATATTCTGAAACAGCCCAACAAACCTGGATGCCACTGATGTCATCTTCATCCATTTTAAAACTGGGTTCATATCCCCGGTAGAAAGGAGCCATGAGAGCAGACTGGACATCAGAATGGGAGAGACCAAGTGAATGACCAAATTCATGTGCTGCTACTTGGAACAAGTTGGTGCCTAAAACAAAATAGAAGGTATAGTTAACATTTTGTCTGTTATCTAAAGGTTCATCATTTGTTTAGAAAGTTCCCAAAAGAATAAATGAGATTTTTTCTTGATAGGTTGTTATTCAAAATGAATGTGTATAAAGTACAATGTTATTCATTTATATTAAGTATTATTTACAAACAAATAATAAGTGTTTTTTATAGTATTTTCAATTAATCTACAGTACTGTATAACGTAACCCATTTCATTAACTCTTCTAATGACTTCCTCAAAATGCTCTACATATGCTGTATAAAAATTTTATTAATAGTATACTGTACTAACACATGTACACTGGATTTTTATAAATTATTATTATTATTATTATTATTATTATTATACTTTTATTGCTGTATGACCTGTACATGTACAGTTATTATACTACATTTTAATTTGCCCAATATATATTACATAACTAGAGGCTATTTAATTAAAGACAATCTCTCTCAACCTATGTATGTATCTTCAAAGTAAATAAACATTTTATTTAGTAAAGACATAGAAGTTCTGAACTAACCTCTGTAAGACTTTATTGTCCAAGCTTCAGTATCGTCAAAGTGAGCATCACCCCCATAAATAGGAAAGTAAGCATGAGCCAGTGTGCCACCAGGACCATCAAAGGGGTCACCATCACCGTGTTCCCCTCGTTCAAAACGAATCTCAATATGAACCTTTCCAGAAGATGAAGCTGTGAAAGTTAAATCAGTCACATCTTCCCATACCTGTAAATAAGTGTGACTGTTATATTCTTTTAAAAAATAAATTTTACGTGCCAATATAAATGTTTCGAGATTTCATGTACAACGCGTAAACTAAATGTACCATGGTTGTTTGTCATAGTTAGCCATCTCTGAATCTCTATCATTATATCCCTACCTTAAATGCAGCTTTAATCTCTCTGTCAACATCATTCTGGAGAAGGGCTTTTGGGTATTTGGTGATCCTGTAAGTGATTTCTTTCACACGCCATCTAGAACCTGTAAATAATGATAATTTTTTTAGTAGCTCCTTCAAAGCCAGTTTTAACCAGTTTGGGTAAAATACAGTTTTAAGGAAGTGAGCACAATCCATAACTCTTAGGAGAAAAATATAAATTTCAGTGTTATTGCTGATAGCCGTTGACTTTAAAAATCAGTCCTTTCTGTAGCATAAAACTTAGTTACAGTGACTAGTGACAACATTATCCCTAGACCTAATCTGGCTAAGATAAAAAGGGCAATTAAATACATCTAGCATTTAATAATGTTAAAGTGCATCTTGTCTTTTCCTCTTAACTTTTCTTTATTCAACCTGTTGCTAAAACTAGATATTAAAAATAAACTGTATCTAGTACGTAATTTATTTGATGATACGTACTACAGTGGAACCTTGGTTTTCCTTTGCCCTGGTTTTCGTCAAATTTAGTTTTCGACGACTTTTTTTGTCAAAATACTGTCCCAGTTTTCGTTTGTCACCTTGGTTTTCGGCCGCCGTACCGAATGTGTCCACCTGCCCACACCCACACAAAGCATCCCACGCACGCATTCTGAGTCAGTCTGGCTTTGTTGGTGGTAGAGGGCGGTAGTGATGGTGGTAGAGGGTGGTAGTGGTTGTGATGGTGGTAGAGGGTGGTAGTGGTTGTGATGGTGGTAGAGGGTGGTAGTGATGGTGGTAGAGGGTGGTAGTGGTTGTGATGGTGGTAGAGGGTGGTAGTGGTTGTGATGGTGGTAGAGGGTGGTAGTGGTTGTGATGGTGGTAGAGGGTGGTAGTGATGGTGGTAGTGGTTGTGATGGTGGTAGAGAATGGTAGTGGTTGTGATGGTGGTAGAGGGTGGTAGTGGTTGTGATGGTGGTAGAGGGTGGTAGTGGTTGTGATGGTGGTAGAGAGTGGTAGTGATCTATCCCTACCTCACCTATGCTATTTGTGCTTGGGGATCAACAGCAGCAATACACAAAGCCAATAATAAATAATAACCCAACAAAAAGCTGCAGTAAGAATTATCACACAATCCAATACTAGGCAAAACCTCCCCCCACTCTTCAAAGATCTAAACTTACTCACTGTACAGAACATCCACACTTACTACTGTGTGCAACCTACATTTACAAAACCATAAATTCCAATATTAACCCTGAACTAAAACACTTTCTTGATAGTTGTGACAGGACCCACAGGCACAAAAATCTATATGACATTCCCCGTGTCCGGCTAAACCTATACAAAAATTCAATGTACATTAAAGGGCCTAAAATCTGGAACTCCCTGCCTGAAAACTCTAGAACTGCAGACACAACCATCACTTTCAATACTACCATTAAAAAATATCTTATCTCCCTGACGCACCCCACCATCAGCTAACTACATGAATACCACCTATTCTCTTACTTGTATCATGCACACATAAAAAACAAACTAGTTTGTTTTTTATGTGTGCATGTTTTTATTTGTGCATGTTATTTTGTGTGCATGTTATTATGTGTGCATGTTTTTATCTGTGATTTCCCCCAATTTACATTTACACTCACCCAAATGACTGTAAACATAAAATTTTGAATAAAGTTATTGCCTGACAAATCTTAAACTAGTCATAAGTTTGCCTGAGATACTCCAATATAGGAAGGAGCTTTATTAGAAATTGTGTTTCAAGCCAAGACAAAACCATTCTCATTGCTAATTTGATAAACTGTAATGCAGTTACCTAGCTCCAATATCAATATGCTCCATAACCTGTATCAATATAGATTTAGAATTATTATTAATCTGCCCAAAATGCCTAGCCATGCTAGGCATGATAGTGGCCCTCTTTGTAATTAGTATCCCATAATATGTAAATCACACATTGTAACCAATATTTCATATGTAAACCCCACAGTGTAATCTTTACAGAGAAATAAACATTTGTATTTGTATTTGTAGAGGGTGGTAGTGATTGTGGTAGAGGGTGGTAGTGATTGTGGTAGAGGGTGGTAGTGATTGTGGTAGTGATTGTGGTAGAGGGTGGTAGTGATTGTGGTAGAGGGTGGTAGTGATTGTGGTAGAGGGTGGTAGTGATTGTGGTAGAGGGTGGTAGTGATTGTGGTAGAGTGGTAGCGATTGTGGTAGAGGGTGGTAGTGATTGTGGTAGAGGGTGGTAGTGATGGTGGTAGAGATAACCTCTCCTCCCTCTCCCTTCCTCGCAGTCTTCCATACGCCAACAAGAGTCTTCAATAAAGATAAAACTGATTTAAATGTTCATTTATCCATTAAAATTAGTGCTTTATATTTATTTCCCATTGTTTTCTGTATGTAAAACTATAGTTAT
The DNA here is from genome assembly GCA_009830355.1 of Cherax destructor. Lineage (NCBI taxonomy): Eukaryota > Metazoa > Arthropoda > Malacostraca > Decapoda > Parastacidae > Cherax > Cherax destructor. The sequence continues at coordinate 23,382 of WNWK01004064.1, forward strand.
TCTCTATAAAATGTATTTTTTGTAAATATTTTTGGGTGTCTGGAACGGATTAATTGGATTCACATTATTTCTTATGGGAAATATTGCTTTAGTTTTCATCGAATTTGGTTTTTGTCAGACTCTCTGGAACGAATTAAAAACGAAAACCGAGGTTCCACTGTACTTCTATAATATGGTCAGAAGGTAAGAGTAATTATAAATTCATTAAATACCCAAAAATAAAACATCACTAGAAATAAATATAGCATTTTATTATAAATACAGTACAGTGGACCCTCGGTTTTCGTTCACCTCCAAACTCGAACAATTATGTAAATGTATTTTTGTAAGAGCTTTTGTAGGTGTATTTTTGGGGTTCTGAAACGACTAATCTAATTTAAATTTGTCCTTATGGGAACAAATTCATTTGGCAATGGCACTCAAACAGCATTCTGGAAAGAATTTTCAACGAAAACTGAGGGTCCACTGTACAGTGGTCCCTCGGTTTTCGCCGAAAATTCTTTCCAGAATGCTGCTCAAGTGCCATTACCGAACAAATTTACTTCCTTAAGAAATAATGTCACGTAGGTTAGTCTATTTCAGACCCCCAAAAATACACTTGCAACAGCACTTACGAAAATACACTTACATAAATGTTCGAGTTTGGAGATGCACGAAAACCGAGGGACCACTGTACATACTTAAATATACAGATGTTATGATATCAGAATAACAAACAAACAAACAAACAAACAAACAAACAAACAAATTTTATTTCATTGCAGATTGCAGATTACATGGGTATCGGTAGTTACAATGTAAATTGAGTGCAAGGAGAGCCACTGACATGCCATGGCATTAGGGGCAGCTTATTCTAGTCCTTAAAAACTATGTACTTAATATTAGAGAAATTTATTGAGTTTATTCTAGTTAAAAATTATTTTCAAAATTACAATATGATGAAATTTTACTGTTTAAATTATTATATAATGATATTAGATATTAGATTGTTACAGGTGTTAAGATTCTTGAATGATAATATGGAATTGAGATTATCTTAAGGAAAATAACATTGAGCATTTTTGACATTAACTTATAATATGAGTAGGGGTAACATAATAGTAACATATTATTAAAAATTGAGATTATCGTATAGGAAAGTAACAATGAGCATTTTCAAAGTAGTTTATAGTATGATCATTTAGTTTTGGGTGAGTAGGTGGTTTTGAGTTGAGTCTTAAATTGATTTTCAGACAAGATTATCTTAATATTTACTGGTAATGAATTCCAGATTCTGGGGCCCTTTATGTGCATAGAATTTTTACATAGGTTGATATGAACACGGGGTATATCAAAAAGTGATCTGTGTCTTGTGTTGTGGTCATGGGTCCTATTAAAGTTGGTGAGGAGAGTTTTGAGCAGAGGGTTTATATTAGAGTGTAAAGTTTTATATATGTAGTAGGCACAAGAGTAAGTATGAATGTTCTTTACGGTGAGTAGTTTGAGACTTTTGAATATTGGTGGAGTATGCTGTCTAGAGTGGGAATTTGTTATCATTCTGACTGCGGCCTTTTGTTGTGTTATGAGTGGTCTAAGGTGATTTAACGTTGTTGATCCCCATGCACAGATTCCATAGGTGAGATCCGGGTAGATAAGTGAATGATATACAAACAAACAAACAAACAAATTTTATTTCATTGCAGGTTACATGGGTATGGGAAATTACAATGTAAATTGAGTGCAAGGAGAGCCACTGACATGCCATGGCATTAGGGGCAGCTTATTCTAGTCCTTAAAAACTATGTACTTAATATTAGAGAAATTTATTGAGTTTATTCTAGTTAAAAATTATTTTCAAAATTACAATATGATGAAATTTTACTGTTTAAATTATTATATAATGATATTAGATCTTAGATTGTTACAGGTGTTAAGATTCTTGAATGATAATATGGAATTGAGATTATCTTAAGGAAAATAACATTGAGCATTTTTGACATTAACTTATAATATGAGTAGGGGTAACATAATAGTAACATATTATTAAAAATTGAGATTATCGTATAGGAAAGTAACAATGAGCATTTTTCAAAGTAGTTTATAGCATGATCATTTAGGTTTGGGTGAGTAGGTGGTTTTTGAGTTGATTCTTAAATTGATTTTCAGACAAGATTATCTTAATATTTACTGGTAATGAATTCCAGATTCTGGGGCCCTTTATGTGCATAGAATTTTTACATAGGTTGATATGAACACGGGGTATATCAAAAAGTGATCTGTGTCGTGTGTTGTGGTCATGGGTCCTATTAAAGTTGGTGAGGAGAGTTTTGAGCAGAGGTTTATATTAGAGTGTAAAGTTTTATATATGTAGTAGGCACAAGAGTAAGTATGAATGTTCTTTACGGTGAGTAGTTTGAGACTTTTGAATATTGGTGGAGTATGCTGTCTAGAGTGGGAATTTGTTATCATTCTGACTGCGGCCTTTTGTTGTGTTATGAGTGGTCTAAGGTGATTTAACGTTGTTGATCCCCATGCACAGATTCCATAGGTGAGATACGGGTAGATAAGTGAATGATATAGTGCAAGGAGAGCTGAGTGAGGTACATAATAGCGTATCTTTGATAATATGCCTACTGTCTTCGAGATTTTCTTGGAAATTTGTTGTATATGTGTTTGGAATTTAAGGCTACTGTCAAGGTGGATTCCTAGGAATTTTCCCTCTGTGAGTCTTGTGATGGGTGTACCATTAAGTGTTATGTTAAGTGGAACATTTGTGACTTTGCTTCCAAACTGTATGAAGTAGGTCTTGTCAGTATTGAGAGTAAGCTTGTTAGTCGTCATCCATGTTGATATTTTCTGTAATTCGGCATTAACAGTGTTGGCCAGTATAACTGGATTTGGGTGAGAGAAGACATATGTTGTGTCATCTGCAAATAAAATGGGTTTGAGTAGTTGTGATGCATTCGGTAGGTCATTTATGTAAATGAGGAATAGGAGTGGCCCCAGGACACTTCCTTGAGGGACTCCGACTGTAATTGGTTGTGTGGAAGAGTTCGCTCCATTTGTGTACACGTATTGGCTTCTGTTGGTGAGGTATGATTTTAGGTAGTTGAGTGGGTGCCCCCTTATACCATAGTGTGCTAATTTTGTGAGCAGTAAATCATGGTCGACTGTATCAAAAGCAAGGAGAGCTGATTGAGATACATAATAGCGTATCTTTGATAATATGCCTACTGTCTTCGAGATTTTCTTGGAAATTTGTTGTATATGTGTTTGGAATTTAAGGCTACTGTCAAGGTGGATTCCTAGGAATTTTCCCTCTGTGAGTCTTGTGATGGGTGTACCATTGAGTGTTATGTTAAGTGGAACATTTGTGGCTTTGCTTCCAAACTATATGAAGTAGGTCTTGTCAGTATTGAGAGTAAGCTTGTTAGTCGTCATCCATGTTGATATTTTCTGTAATTCGGCATTAACAGTGTTGGCTAGTATAACTGGATTTGGGTGAGAGAAGACATATGTTGTGTCATCTGCAAATAAAATGGGTTTGAGTAGTTGTGATGCGTTCGGTAGGTCATTTATGTAAATGAGGAATAGGAGTGGCCCCAGGACACTTCCTTGAGGGACTCCGACTGTAATTGGTTGTGTGGAAGAGTTCGCTCCATTTGTGTACACGTATTGGCTTCTGTTGGTGAGGTATGACTTTAGGTAGTTGAGTGGGTGCCCCCTTATACCATAGTGTGCTAATTTTGTGAGCAGTAAATCATGGTCGACTGTATCAAAAGCTTTGCTAGATCAATGAAGATTCCCAGTGGGACTTCTTTTTTCTCAAGTGCTGTATATATTAACTCCAACATGTGCGTAATAGCATCGTTTGTGCTCTTGTTTGTCCTGAATCCAAATTGACAGGGGTTGAGTACATTGTGTGAGACAAGGTAGGAATAGATTTGTCTATGAATTAATTTTTCGAAGATTTTAGAAAGCAATGGTAAATTAGAAATTGGTCTATAATTATTCAGGTCTGTATGATCACCTCCTTTGTGGATCGGGGTGACCCTAGCTATTTTGAGAATTGATGGAAAGGTAGAGGCTTCAATGGATTTATTGAATAGTGTTGCTATAATTGGTGACAGTACCTGTGAAGCTTTTTTGTACATAAAAGTTGGTAAGCTGTTTATGTCTCCTGCCTTGTTTTTAAGGGTGTTGATTATGAGCGAGACTTCAATTGGGTTGGTAGGAGCTAGTCAATATTAATCATGATGTTGTAAAACAATAAATAAAGCTATAGTACAGTACTGTAGTGGTTTGAGGTAATGGGAAACATATGGTTAGTAACTGATATGTAGGTATATGAAGACTAGTAAGTGCTATAGTTAAACTTTTAATAATTCTTTTGATGATTTGTCCCTACAGTAAATGGTATATTACAAGAGCAATCAAAAAAGGGATTTTTCACAATGATCTCACTTTTATATAACAATGAGGCCTGCTGCAGTGTTCCTACTTTCTTATGTTCTTATGAGCAAGTGCACCATTAATGCATGTTGTATTTCTGAAGTTCCATTAATGAAGATATGTAATTGTTTCTCAGTACTCTACAGCAATTTATTTTTTATACACTTACCTTGAAGAGCATAGCGCTTCTTTCTTGCATTTGCACCGAAACCAACTTTGTCCTTAACACCACAACGGGGCATGTTCATCATCTCAAGAGTGACATTATCCAGCTCACCAGTCTGATTCAGCCCAGCAAATGCCTGCATAAGATTAAAAAACATGTGATATCATGATAATGGCTAGAAGATGCAGTTTCAGGGAGTAAAAGAGTGTTTTTTAGATGATTCTGAATGCTAGTAAAGGTTGAGAAAAATGCAATACTGTGCAAGAAAATAAAAAAATTAATGGAACTACAGATATTTAGAAGCAAGTAAGACATTTTCAGCAGTTTTAGCCTTCATATTTGATATTTCTTAACTCTAGTAACCATTTGATAAAAAGTAAAGATGTGCTAAAAAAAATGACTCCTAGAGTTATGAAAAATGAATTCTGAAGAGTGACTCAAACAATTAATAGTCAGGAGGAAAATGAGAAGACTTGATAACTACATACAATATTTGATCATAAAAAATAAGTAAAATAGATAAGGAAGATCTTTTAGCATTGGATGTGGCATTTTCAAGTTATAGATGAAAACCTAAGAGGAAGAAAAAACACTTTACATGAGTACTGTATATGACTGGCTCTTGAATAAAGCCATATGAATGTATAATAATTAAGGGTTCACTAAACGCAATAAAATTTAAAAATGAAAAAAAACTGTTCTCAATAATTCTCAATTTCTTTTCTTAGTTATACAGTTTAAATTTTCTACAATTCCATTTAAAGTTTTTTTAAATTTGCAGTTCAGTAACAATAACAGGTCAATAATAGTGCAATAACTGTCCACTAACAATATAAACATTCCTCTAAGTAAGGTATAAACACTTAAGGGTTTGAAGCCGACTGAATGAGAAATTCACAAGTTATCGCCTGAAAACCAATACAGTGGAATCTCAGTTTTCGTGATTAATTTGTTCCAGAAAGTCTGACGAAAACTGAATTGAACGAAAACTGAAGCAATATTTCCCATAAGAAATAATGTACAGTGGACCCCCGGATTACGTAATTATTTCATTCCAGAATGCTGTTCAAGTGCCGTTACCAAACGAATTTGTTCCCATAAGGAATAATGTAAATTAGATTAGTCCTTTTAGACCCCCAAAAATACACTTACAAAAGCACTTACAAAAATACACTTACATAATTGTTCGAGTTTGGAGCAGTACGTAATCCGAGGGTCAACTGTAAATCCAATTAATCCGTTCCAGACACTCAAAAATATTAAAAAAAAAAAACCATTTTATAGAGAATAACTATAGTTTTACACAGTAGCGTCGTAAGGGGGGCGGGCCATCCCAGGTGACACCATCAACGGGGTGACACCATAGAGCCACTAAAGAAGGTGACACTAATGCACAAAACATTGCTGCACCAACATTAGAGAAAAATCCTTCATTTCTATATAGCCTATTATATGATTACAGAGTACAAATAGGCCTATATAGGGAAAAATCATTGATTATGATGATGTGATAGATGATTTTCCAGGATTGAAGATAAGGAAATGTAAGATCAAATTCATTGAGATGTTACCTGTACTCAAGGTCAAATTGGAACTAGTGTTTCTCTGATACCTGGAGTTTACCTGGAGAGAATTCCAGGGGTCAACACCCCCGTGGCCCGGTCTGTGACCAGGCCCCATGTTGGACCAGAACCTGATCAACCAGGCTGTTACTGCTGGCCGCACGCAGTCCAACGTATGAACTACAGCCTGGCTGGTCAGGTACCGACTTGAGGTGCCTGCCCAGTGCCTGCTTGAAGACAGCCAGGGGTTTGTTGGTAATCCCCCTGATGTATGCTGGGAGGCAGTTCAACAATCTTGGGCCCCTGACACTTATTGTGTTGTCCCTCAACGTGCTAGTGGCACCCCTGCTCTTCATTTGGGGGATGTTACATCGCCTGCCGAGTCTTTTGCTTTCGTAGGGAGTGATTTTCGTGTGCAAGTTTGGTACTAATCCCTCGAGAATTTTCCATGTGTATATAATAATGTATCTCTCCCGCCTGCGTTCTAGAGAGTACAGGTTTAGGAACTTCAAGCATTCCCAGTAATTGAGGTGGTTAATCGCAGTTATGCGTGCCGTGAAGGTTCTCTGCACATTTTCAAGGTCAGCAATTTCACCCGCCTTGAAAGGTGCAGTTAGTGTGCAGCAATATTCCAGCTTAGATAGAACAAGCGATCTGTAAAGTGTCAACATGGGCTTGGCATCCCTGGTTTTGAAGGTTCTCATTATCCATCCTGTCATTTTTCTAGCAGATGCAATTGCTACGGTGTTATGGTCCTTGAAGGTGAGATCCTCTGACATGATCACTCCCAGGTCTTTGACATTAGTTTTTCACTCTATTGTGTGGTTTGAATTAGTTTTGTACTCCGATGAGATTTTAATTTCTTCACTTTTTCCGTATCTGAGTAATTGAAATTTCTCATCATTGAACTTCATATTGTTTTCTGCAGCCCATTTAAAGATTTGGTTTATGTCTGCTTGGAGTCTTGCAGTGTCTTCAACGGTGGACACTGTCATACAGATCGGTGTCATCTGCAAAGGAAGACACAGCACTGTGGCTTATATCCCTGTCTATGTCCGATATGAGGATGAGAAACAGGATGGGAGCAAGTACTGTGCCTTGTGGAACAGAGCTTTCACAGTAGCTGCCTCAGACTTTACTCTGTTGACTACTACTCTTTGTGTTCTACTTGTTAGGAAATTATAGATCCATCTACCAACTTTTCCTGTTATTCCTTTATCATGCATTTTGTGTGCTATTACACCATGGTCACACTTGTCAAAGGCTTTTGCAAAGTCTGTGTATATAACATCTGCATTTTGTTTGTCTTCTAGAGCATCCAGGACCTTGTCGTAGTGATCCAGTAGTTGGGACAGACAGGAGCGGCCTGCTCTAAACCCATGCTGCCCTGGGTTGTGCAATTGATGAGTATCAAGATGAGTGGCGATCTTGCTTCTTAGAACCCTTTCAAAGATTTTTATGATATGGGACGTTAGCGCTATTGGTCTGTAGTTCTTTGCTATTGCTTTACTGCCCCCTTTGTGGAGTGGGGCTATGTCTGTTGTTTTTAGTAACTGCAGGACGACCCCAGTGTCCATGCTCCCTCTCCATAGGATGTTAAAAGCACGTGATAGGGGCTTCTTGCAGTTCTTGATGAACACGGAGTTCCATGAGTCTGGGCCTGGAGCGGAGTGCATGGGCATGTCATTTATTGCCTTTTCGAAGTCATTTGGCGTCGTGGTGATGTCAGATAGGCATGCGTCTGTCAAGTTCTGCAATGTTTTTTTTTCTTTTCAATTTTTTTTTTTTTTTTGCATTGTTGAAGATGAATAAATGTAGGATCTGTTGCCTGTACTCAAAGTGGTATTTGAGTTTGTTTCCTCAATATTACTACAAGTATTTATTTTATCATTAATAAAGTTGAGAAGTATTCTCCTGTTCGGTTTATGGCCCTTAAACGTTCTCATTGCTAAACATTAGTCATTGGTCATGCATTAGTGACGTAACTTGAGTTTACTCCCCCATCCCCCCCGCCCTTGGATTTCATGGGGGTGACACCAAAGATGCCGCCCCGGGTGACACCAACCCTAGCGACGCCACTGGTTTTACATACAGAAAACATTGAGAAATAAATATAAATAATTTACCTTTACTGAAGACTCTTGTTGGCGTATGGAAGACGGTGAGGAGGGGAGAGGGAGGAGGAAAGGTTATTGTTTGGAAGGGGAATCCTCCTCCATAAAGACTTCAGGTATCAAGGCCCTATCTGGGGTTACTTCCCTTCTTTGTCTTTTACTGGCAATAGGACCAGCTTGAGAGTCACTGGACCCCTGTCACACAAAATATCTGTCCAGAGAGGTCTGTTTCTGGAGTCTCTTTAAGATTTGCCTAAAATGGGACAAGGCACTGTCACTGAACATGTTGCAGACACAGCTTGCAACAGCTTTGTTAGGGTGATATTTCTCCACAAAACTTTGCAACTCATTTCACTTTGCACACATGTCCTTAATCACTGAAGAAGGCACATTCTCCCCTCTCTCTTCCTCCTCCTCTGAAGCAATTTCCTCAGCTGCAGTCTGTTGCTGTTCCAGTTGAAGGTCTTGCAGCTCTTCAGTGGTTAGCTCTTCCCTGTGGTCATCCACCAACTCTTCCACATCCTGACCACTCACATCCAGCCCCATGGACTTCCCCAAAGACACAATACATTTCTCAATAGGTGTAGGGTCGTCAGGGCCAGCCTCAAATCCTTCAAAATCCTTCTCTAGGACATATTCTGGCCACAATTAATGCGGGCAGGCAGATGCATTTGGTATGGCAAACCACTGTCAACTTAACGAAAACCGAGCGGATGTACAAAAGCTGGGACAAAATTTCGACAAAAAAGTTGTCAAAAACCGAATTCGACGAAAACCAGGGCAAACGATAACAGAGGTTCCATTGTGTATTTCAATTTTCTCAATTTCAATAAAATTGACAAATTGGTACTTCACAACCTAAGATCAATCTAAATATGGCTCTAATTAAGATATACCAGTGCTTAGAATTGGAAGCTGATCACAAGAAGCATTCTCCAATTATCGCATGGAAACCAGTTCAATAAAACTGTCAAGGCCCAAAATTAATATGACCTTACTTAAACAAAATCCACAACTGCTGAAAGTTAAAAGCTGATTAAAAAAGGTATTCTCCGTTATTGCACAGAATCCATCAGTTCCAGGTTTATAACTTTGGTTTGTAAATATACATTTACACTTACTAGGTACTATCCTACCCATATGATGCATCGGCCATTAAAATTTGAAGCCATTCAGAAGAGGCATAAGAGAGTTATATTTAACATAAAAAATACCACAATTTTCAAAGTAAAATAGGCAAATTAGCACTTACTCATTCCAATAATAATCCAAACCTTATAAGTAGGATACATATACAGTGGTCCCTTGGTTTTCGTGCATCTCCAAACTCGAACATTTATGTAAATGTACAGTGGTCCCTCGGTTTTCGACGAAAATTCGTTCCAGAATGCTGATCAAGTGCTATTACTGAACGAAATTACTTCCTTAAGAAATAATGTCACGTAGGTTAGTCTATTTCAGACCCCCAAAAATACACTTGCAACAGCACTTACGAAAATACACTTACATAAATGTTCGAGTTTGGAGATGCACAAAAACCGAGGGACCACTGTATTTTCGTAAGTGCTGTTGCAAGTGTATTTTTGGGGGTCTGAAATAGACTAACCTACGTGACATTATTTCTTAAGGAAGTAAATTCATTCGGTAATGGCACTTGAGCAGCATTCTGGAACGAATTTTCGGCGAAAACCAAGGGACCACTGTATGTTTGTTGAAAGTTTGAAGCCAATCACAAGAGGCGTTCTCAAGTTATTATAAGGATTTCAAGGAACCAGGAATGGTCAAAATTTGCAAATCACAAGAGAAAATGTGAGATAAAATATGGAATTGGAGTGCAATAATTAACAAAAAGAAGTAAAAAAACTACTAGGTTATCTATTCTTGATCTTTAAAAGAAGCTAAGTGGCATAAAAATGAAAAATGGTAAACCTGCCAGTACTATAAAAGGTGCAAGGGAAACCCCATTGAGCTATTCCTGTCAAACTGGAAAGAGTTGTGAAAATTATGAAAAAAAGTCATTGTAAATAGTACACTATAGAAATAATCTGACCTGGAATTCCACGATAGAGTTTCGAACTGTATCTCCGGAAATGAGGGCCCCTGATTGTGGATTAGTGACAGCTGGATCCATGTATCCAAACTTGGTCAAGTAAATCTGTAGACAGACAAGCATTATTAATATGATTTTGTCTAAAAAAAATATTTAGTTGCTAATACATAATGTATTAATCTAAGTAAGGTATACTTTTATGTAGGAAATACATAATTGTCATTATAAAAAAAATAGTTTTTGAGTAAAGCTGATACATAAGAAATATCATTGTGCCTGTCATACCATGTTTTAAATTTACAGAAAAAAAAAATATGTACTACTGTATTTGTGATTCATTCATTAGCTTACAGATAACTCTGATATAAAAAGTTAGTTGATGTAGAAGTATGTATTAACCCTTTATGACTGAAATAAAAAATAAAAAAAATTTATTTCATTGCTAAGGTTACAATGTGTGTTTACATTTCATAATTTGATTGGTACAAAGAAAGCCACTATCATGCCGAGGCATTTCGGGCAGACTTAACCTAATACTTATAGACTACTTAAGTCTAGACACATGAAGAGTGGTAGATTACAAATATTCAATATTTTACTCTATTATTAATATGAGGTAGTACAATTAATGATACAAACATACATTTGTAAGTTTGTAATAATGGCTTAATAGTTAATGGATAATAAAATATTTGGGAGTTGTTATAAATTTGGTTAGTTTAGCATAGTGTGGGTATGGTTGTTATTGAGAGATGAGATGATTTTTGAGTACATATAGTATAGTCCTAAATTAATTTGTGGGCAGGGGACCTCTTGCTGTTTCAGGTAAAGAGTTGCAGATCTTCGGACCCTTTATATGCAATGCATTTTTGCATAATGTAAGACAGAAACGAGGGATGTCAAAAAGTGTTTTGTGCCTCGTGTTATGCCTGTGTTCTGTTGAAGCTGTCTAGAAGTTTGAGTGGAGGGTTGATATTGGGGGTTTAATGTTCTGTATATATAGTATGCACAGTAACAAGTGTGTATATTTTGTATATATTAAATACGTAAAATGTTTCACCTACACGCAGTTATTCCTGCTTAACTGTATTATACTCTCAACCTTTTAATTTTATTTTCTATATGATTCTTATTTTTAGCCAGTTCATTACCTATCGCCTCTCTTCATTATTTCAGTTTACTCATTCAATATCTTTTGCAATTATAAATGCCTACAAGAAAGTTCATCAAATACTTTTACAAGGCTTCTTGTAGGAGCGTAATATATTTAATAAAAGGTTATTTTTACTATACTAAATGCCTTCTAACAACACTTCGAGTGCGATAGTCCCGGCCTGGGTTTTCTCCATAAAATGTTTTTAGTTTAATATCTTTATTATGCACCCCATACCCATCCTGTGGGCGGTAGTCAAAAGATTGCAGAGGTACATAATGGGTCCAGGAACTGGGCCCCAAAGTTTTGATAGCTAAGCAAGTTACAAAGGTAATGAACTCAGGTAGATCTGGTCACAATCATGACAAGTTACAAAGGTATTTACAGATTACAGAGGTACATAATGTGTCCAGAGACTGGGTCCCAAGGTTTTGATAGCTGAACAAGGTACAAAGGTAATTCAAATTCAAATTCTTTATTTCTAGTAATATACAAGGTGAGGTGTACTTATAATTATACATTTTATGAAGTAGATATTACAAGATGGCCAATAATATGCCTAGGTATGCCTAGGCTTTTCAGGCAGTCTTATGATAGGTCTTACTCAATAGCGACACAATGATTATACAGATAGTAAGGTTAGGTAATTGTAGTGATTAACTAGGTTTACAAAATTGAGGTACTGGAATTTAAACATTTAAGAATTTACCAATTAGTTTAAGAATTTAACAATTAGTTTAAGAATTTAACAATTAGTTTATATATTAATGGTAAAGGTGATGTATTGGCATAATACAGTTTCTATATTGGAGTGTCTTAGGCAAACTTATGACTAGCTTAAGAATTATGAAGCAATAGTTGTATTAGAATTTTGGTTAGTCCTGTGCAAATTAAGGGGAATCACAGATATCAATAAGTGTATTTTGCTGTGGATATGTGCAAGATAAAGTAGTTTTCATGTGGTTAGCTACCGGTTGGGTGCGTAAGTGAGATAAGATGTTTTTTAACGGTGCTTTTGAAAATGGAGGTTGTGTCTGCAGTTCTAGAGTTTTCAGGCAGGGAGTTCCAGATTTTAGGCCCTTTTATGCGCATTGAATTTTTGTATAGATTTAGTCGGACACGGGGAATGTCAAAGAGATGTTTATGTCTGGTATTATGTCTATGGGTCCTGTCACAACTGTCAAGAAAGTGTTTTAGCTCAGGGTTAAAGTTGGAATTAATGGTTCTATAAATGTAGATAGCAGAGTAGTAAGTATGGATGTTCTGAACAGTGAGTAGGTTTAGGTCTTTGAAGAGTGGTGGGGTGTGCTGCCTAGCGTTGGATTGCGTGATAATTCTTACTGCGGCTTTTTGTTGGGTTAATATTGGCCTTATGTGGGTAATTGCTGGTGATCCCCATGCACAAATGGCATATGTGAGGTAGGGATAGATGAGTGGGTAGTATAGTGTGAGTAGGGCTGATGAACTCACAAGTTTCAAAGGTAATGAATCATGTAAGTAAATTTACTTACTTACGTTTATACATGGTTACAATCATGAACAAATTAGTATAAAGTAATGAGCAATTCACTAGTCCACACCCGGTCACAACTGTAATGAGTTATTGGTGCAAAGATTAATTGTTAGGTCACACACACAGGAAAATAAAGAGATTAGCCGAAGAGCCAGGTAAGAAGGGAGGCTCAGTAACAATACGAAAATGACATAGCATCAAAAGTCAAGTCTGACCCGAAGCTGTTGTATAGCCACATCAGGAGGAAAACAACAGTCAAGGACCAGGTAATGAGGCTGAGGAAGGAAGGTGGGGAGTTCACAAAAAACGACCAAGAGGTATGTGAGGAGCTCAACACGAGATTTAAAGAAGTAGTGTTTACAGAGGAGACAGGAAGGACTCCAGGAATTCAGAATAGGGAGGTACACCAACAAGTGCTTGATGAAATACACACAACCAAGGAGGAGGTGAAGAAGCTGCTATGTGAACTCGATACCTCAAAAGCGGTGGGACCAGACAACATCTCTTCGTGGGTCCTTAGAGAGTGAGCAGAGATGTTGTGTGTGCCACTAACAAAAATCTTCAACACATCCATTGAAACTGGGCAACTACCTGAGGTGTGGAAGATGGCAAATGTAGTCCCAATTTTTAAGAAAGGAGACAGACACGAGGCATTAAATTACAGACCTGTGTCACTGACGTGTATAGTATGCAAAGTCATGGAGAAGATCATCAGGAGGAGAGTGGTGGAGCACCTAGAAAGACACAACCTTAAAAACGACAACCAGCACGGTTTCAGGGAAGGAAAATCCTGTGTCACAAACCTACTGGAGTTTTATGACAAGGTAACAGAAGTAAGACACGAGAGAGAGGGGTGGATAGACTGCATTTTCTTGGACTGCAAGAAGGAGTTCGACACAGTTCCTCACATGAGGTTAATGCAAAAGCTAGAGGATCAGGCACACGTAACAGGAAAGGCACTGCAATGGATCAGAGAATATCTGACAGGGAGGCAACAACGAGTCATGGTACGAGACGAGGTGTCAGAGTGGGCACCTGTGATGAGTGGGGTTCCACAGGGGTCAGTCCTAGGACCTGTGCTGTTTTTGGTATATGTGAATGACATAACGGAAGGGACAGACTCAGAAGTGTCCCTGTTTGCAGATGATGTGAAGTTAATGAGAAGAATTAAATCAGTCGAGGATCAGGCAGGACTATAAAGGGACCTGGACAGGCTACAAGCCTGGTCCAGTAACTGGCTCCTTGAATTTAACCTTGCCAAATGTAAAGTCATGAAGATCGGGGAAGGGCAAAGAAGACCGCAGACAGAGTATAGTCTAGGTGGCCAAAGACTGCAAACCTCACTCAAGGAAAAAGATCTTGGGGTGAGTATAATACCGAGCACATCTCCTGAGGCACACATCAATCAGATAACTGCTGCAGCATACGGGCGGCTGGCAAACCTAACAATAGCGTTCCAATACCTCACTAAGGAATCGTTCAAGACTCTGTACACCATATACGTCAGGCCCATACTGGCGTATGCAGCACCAGTTTAGAGTCCACACAAGACTAGTCCCAGAGCTAAAGGGATTGTCCTACGAAGAAAGGTTAAGGGAAATCGGCCTGACGACACTAGACAGGAGGGTTAGGGGAGACATGATAACGACATATAAAATACTGTGAGGAATAGATAAAGTGGACAGAGACAAGATGTTCCAGAGAGGGGACACAGAAACAAGGGGTCACAATTGGAAGTTGAACACTCCTATGAGTCAAAGGGATGTTAGGAAGTATTTCTTCAGTCATAGAGTTGTCAGGAACTGGAATATCCTATAAAGTGACGTAGTGGAGGCAGAAACCATACATAGTTTTAAGACGAGGTTTGATAAAGCTCATGGAGCAGGGAGAGAGAAGACCTAGTAGCAATCAGTGAAGAGGTGGGGCCAGGAGCTATGAATCGACCCCTGCAACCATAAATAGGTGAGTACACACACACACAACAGCCCCAGTGGCCTGGTTGGTAAAGCTCTCGCTTCACTCACGGAGGGCCCGGGTTCAATTCCCGGTGGGGCAGAAACATTTCGAAGTGTTTCCTTACATACACACATACAACAGGCCTAGTGTCTAATCGACATATGCCTAGGACAAAATGGTAACTAACATACACACACGTGGTAATGCTTTATTTACAGTGAGCAAAGTCAGGGTATTTCTCCAGAATGGTCTGTAATATAGCACTGTGGATAAATACTTTGCCATTTCTTGAACATTTCTGAGTGAGGTCTCTGAATTCATTAATTTTATCGCACTCCAGTACATAATGACGCAGGGTGTGACAATAGTCCATCTGGCAAAGTTTATACTATTTCGTTTGGTCTACATCTGGTGGTGGTGATTTAACCTGTCAAAGATACTTGTAACCCAGCCGGAGGCGGGCGGTGGTGACATCCAAGAGTCTGCTTATTTTGTTGGATGCACCATAGACATGTGGCTCCTCCTGCATGATAGAATGATGATAGATGGACTGACTGGTGTCAATCTCCCTAAGTCTTAAGTCAATAAGACTAACTGACAAGCCAAGATTGTAATCTACTCCCTCTTTGAAAGCATACAACTTAGTCAATTTATCAGTTCTATCATGCATCTGAAGACCAATGTGAGATGGAATCCACAGCATGTGCACTCTGACTCTACTATCCACAATCCTACCATACCTGTGTCTGGCTTCTGACACAAGCATGTCACAATTTATACTTAATGAGCTGAGAGCATTTATGGATGACAGAGAATCTGTCCATAAAATGGCACGATGAAAACTGAGACAGTTTTCATCGTCTTGTCGGTATTGTATACCATTCTTGTACAACATAAAATGGCACACTGCCTCACTAACTCTGTCTGACTTTTTGGGTTATCCTAGGTTCTCTACACACATGCTGCTATGTATGATAATCTATGTAAACGTATTTGTGTATACCTGAATAAACTTACTTACTAGGGCTACACAACGCTATCTCACAATTGGAGCTACCCTTATTTTCCTTGGATCGAATTTAACTATACTTCCAATTTCCCGTGGAAATAATATATATATATATATATATATATATATATATATATATATATATATATATATATATATATATATATATATATATATATATATAAATTATCATTGCATTAGAATACACATTGTTATTATAAAGAACTATGTTTCCTCTTCCTTAATCCAGGAGGGATTCTAGTGAAAACCGTATGGTTTTTCAAGTCATTCAAGGCCACGAGATTATCCATGAGGACATAATTGTGATGTACTTCTAGCACTAGGCGTAGGAAGACACTAAGGGAAAATAAAAGTGGTGGGATGCAAATCTGTTAAGAAATGACGTCACAAAAGAGCCCAAACAATACAGCCAACACCTGTCTTCCCCGCTTCTTCCTGAACCCCTTAATGTCTTCCCCGCTTCTTCCTGAACCCCTTAATGTCTTCCCCTCTTCTTCCTGAACCCCTTAATGTCTTCCCCGCTTCTTCCTGAACCCCTTTATGTCTTCCCCGCTTCTTCCTGAACCCCTTTATGTCTTCCCCGCTTCTTCCTGAACCCCTTAATGTCTTCCCCGCTTCTTCCTGAACCCCTTAATGTCTTCCCCGCTTCTTCCTGAACCCCTTAATGTCTTCCCCGCTTCTTCCTGAACCCCTTAATGTCTTCCCCGCTTCTTCCTGAACCCCTTAATGTCTTCCCCGCTTCTTCCTGAACCCCTTTATGTCTTCCCCGCTTCTTCCTGAACCCCTTAATGTCTTCCCCGCTTCTTCCCGAACCCCTTAATTACTGTTCTGCAGTTATTTTTTTCAGAAAATTTATTCGAAGATGCTCACTGAAAAGATGGAAAGTTATTATATAAGTTTTATCTTATAATGTAAAAAAAAAACTTCTCACTTTCTAATTAACTGTGTTTTTATTTATGTAATTGCTGCACTTAAATGTTATAATGGTGAACTGAATTTTCTAAGCAGTTTTAGATCATTAAAGTTTCAAGCTTACAACGTGTAAAAGTACCGGAGAATCTTGAGTTATAAATTGTGTTTTATATAAGGCCACAATACTTGTACTGATACAACAGACATTTAACGTTAATGCTCTGATGCGTCTGGTGGAAGTATGAGGGATATACGGGTCCACCAGCGACATGTCGTACCAATGCACCACGGCCGCCGATGGATGTGGTCAGTTGCAGATGCCACAAGGAAGCTCCTGCCCATGACATTGCTCCTGGAAGGAGGCTGCGACAGACCGGCAGCGAATTACACGGTGCCGCCCCCTTGGGCGCCGGAGCTGTTGGCAGTGCACTGGACAGCCCTACCAGGCATTGCCCCAGCACATTCTGCAACGACTTGCTTCGGCTAGCATTACGGGTATGGAAAGCCCTGGGTGTGTGTCGTATTACACTGATGGCTCCAGAGGCGGGCCGCACAGCTGCTGGGATGTTCCACAGCGGGTTGGCGCCTCCCGGACCATTGCACCATACTCCAGGCTGAACTCTATGCCATCCGACAAGCTCTGCAGCATGCAATTGCAGACCATCAGCATCCCCCCGTCATCCATGTTGATTCTAAGTCAGCGATCCAAGCAATTATGCACAGAGAGCCAAGGGACAATATACACTTACTTACGTCCATCCGGGGCGACCTGCAGACGCTCATGGCCCAGGGTCGCAGAGCCACCATCCCGAGCCATGTGGGTATCCCCGGCAATGCAGCAGATGAGGCTACTAAGACCGCAACGCTCGAGGCACAGCCAGATTATGCTATGGGCTACCAGTGCAGCCAGGCGCCCACTTCCTGACCTTAGGGATTCATGGATCCGCCGCTGGTATGACAGGGCGACTCACAGGGCGCCCCCTTCAAGTATTCGGAAGCAGACCAGGGAACTGCGGGTGTCTATCCACCGCCTACGCTTAGGGTATCCCACGACTGCACGGATCGTTGAACGGGCAAGAGAGGAGCTCTGTGCCCACTGTGAACGGATGGTTTCGACACCCCTGGTGCACTACCTGTTAGACTGCCCAGCTACATTGCCCCTTCGCCGCAGACACTTCCCGATGACCCCGGTGGGGCGGGCCCGCGAAGATGAGGCGGCACATCTAGTGTACTTGGCCATCAGAGATTTGGAAACCTTACTCCCAGTCATTGCACTTCACCCCACGGTACGCATAACTGCGATAAACCACCTCAATTACTGGGAACGCTTGAAATTCCTAAACCTGTACTCCCTAGAACGCAAGCGGGAGTTTAGTTTGATATCTTTATTATGCACCCCATACCCATCCTGTGGGAGGTACATAATGGGTCCAGGGACTGGGCCCCAAAGTTTTGATAGCTGAGCAAGTTACAAAGGTAATGAACTCACAAGTTAAAAAGGTAATGAACTCACAAGTTACAAAGGTAATGAACTCACAAGTTACAAAGGTAATGAACTCACTAGTTACAAAGGTAATGAATCATGTAAGTAAGTAAATTTACTTACTTACGTTTATACATGGTTACAATCATGAACAAATAAAGTAATGAGCAATTCACTAGTCTACACCCGGTCACAACTGTAATGAGTTCTTGGTGCAAATTTTAATTGCTGGGTCACTCACTCACACACACACACACACACACACACACAGGCTGCAAGCCTGGTCCAGTAACTGGCTCCTTGAATTTAACCCTGCCAAATGTAAAGTCATGAATATCGGGGAAGGGCAAAGAAGACCGCAGACAGAGTATAGTCTAGGTGGCCAAAGACTGCAAACCTCACTCAAAGAAAAAGATCTTGGGGTGAGTATAATACCGAGCACATCTCCTGAGGCACACATCAATCAGATAACTGCTGCAGCATACGGGCGGCTGGCAAACCTAAGAATAGCGTTCCAATACCTCACCAAGGAATCATTCAAGACTCTGTATACCATATACGTCAGGCCCATACTGGAGTATGCAGCACCAGTTGGAACTCACACCTGGTCAAGCACGTCAAGAAATTAGAGAAAGTGCAAGGTTTGCAACAAGACTAGTCCCAGAGCTAAGGGATTGTCCTACGAAGAAAGGTTAAGGAAATCGGCCTGACGACACTAGAGGACAGGAGGGTTAGGGGAGACATGATAACGACATATAAAATACTGCGAGGAATAGATAAGGTGGACAGAGACAAGATGTTCCAGAGAGGGGACACAGAAACAAGGGGTCACAATTGGAAGTTGAAGACTCCTATGAGTCAAAGGGATGTTAGGAAGTATTTCTTCAGTCATAGAGTTGTCAGGAAGTGGAATAGCTTGGAAAGCGACATAGTGGAGGCAGGAACCATACATAGTTTTAAGACTAGGTTTGATAAAGCTCATGGAGCAGGGAGAGAGAGGACCTAGTAGCAATCAGTGAAGAGGCGGGGCCAGGAGCTATGACTCGACCCCTGCAACCACAAATAGGTGAGTACACACACACACACAGCCCCGGTGGCCTAGTGGTAAAGCTCTCGCTTCACGCACGGAGGGCCCGGGTTCTATTCCCGACGGGGCGGAAACATTTCGAAGTGTTTCCTTACTCACACACATACATACAACAGGCCTAGTGTCAAATCGACATGTGCCTAGGTCAAAATGGTAACTAACACACACACACACACACACACACACACATACACACACATACACATACACACAAGCGGGAGAGATACATTATTATATACACTTGGAAAATCCTAGAGGTGCACACGAGTCACTCCCTACGAAAGCAAAAGACTCGGCAGACGATGCAACTTCCCCCCAATGAAAGGCAGGGGTGCCACTAGCACGTTGAGAGATAACACAATAAGTGTGAGGGGCCCAAGACTGTTCAACTGCTTCCCAGCATACATAAGGGGGATTACCAATAGACCCCTGGCTGTCTTCAAGCAGGCGCTGGACAGGCACCTAAAGTCGGTACCTGACCAGCCGGGCTGTGGTTCGTACGTTGGACTGTGTGCGGCCAGCAGTAACAGTCTGGTTGATCAGGCCCTGATCCATCATGAGGCCTGGTCACAGACCGGGCCGCGGGGGCGTTGACCCCCGGAACTCTCTCCAGGTAAACTCCAGGTATCCACGCAGTGCACAACTTGCACGTCCAGTTATTGTACTGGTGGGAAGTACAGTGGCGCCCTGCACTCTGAAGGACGGGTGGAGATATGTAGTTATGACAGACATCCCCGCTGTTACGTCGGCGCGCCTCTTGCAAGACGGTACTGGGGTGAGTGATGGTGAAAATGTTTCTTCTTTGTCGGGTCACCCTACCTCGGTGGAAGACGGAAGGTGTTATAAACAATAATAATATAATTATTAAAATTATCATTATTTTTTAACACCAGCCGTTTTCCACCGAGGTAATGACCGAAAGAAGAAAACTTTCACCATCACTCACTCCACAATCTTGCCAGAGGTGCGCCGACATACCGCATAGATGTCCTCCAAACTGCAATATCCCGCCCTCCGAGAGGCACTACTGTACTTGCCACCAGTACACTAACTGGACATGCACGGTGCACTGCGGAAAGACATCAAATATAAACGCGTGCAAATACTTCACGCTCACCTGACGATAAAGGTCTAAGGTCTGAGACTAAGAGGCAGGGAAGGCCAGAAAGATAACATGGTGGCGGGAAAGGAGCAGAGGAGACGTGGTGTGGTGTTGGCGGTGATAGTATGAGCGCACCACTGGTAGTAATGACAAGTAATAGTGGTAATTGTAAAACAAGTGGTAAAGTAACTATTGTTATTACAATAAAAACTAAGCGCTAAACCCATAACAGAGAAATAGTAGTAGGGTACGAATTAGTAAGTGGTGGAAGTGTAAAGAACAAGAGCAAAAGAAGTATACTGAGGAGCGCTATTTAGGCGTCCACAGGACTAGGGTAAAACCCCGTTATTGTAACACTTCCTCTCACAAGTGCGGATTTTGGTGAACTCTTCTACCCACAGTATTGTCACCTTTTATTCCTCACACAGATATATATATATATATATATATATATATATATATATATATATATATATATATATATATATATATATATATATATATAGTAAAGTAAAGTAAAAGTAAAATTTTATTTCATTGCAGATTACATAGGTATTGGTAGTTACAATATAAATTGAGTGCAAGGAGAGCCACTGACATGCCATGGCATTAGGGGCAGCAATCTAGTAACTTAAAGACTATGTACTTAATATTAAGAAATTTATTGAGTTTATTCTAGTTAAAATTTGTTTTCAAATTACAATATGATGATATACTGTTAAAATTATTATATGATGATATAACACATACACACCACAAACACACACACACACACACACACACACACACACAAACACACGAGGCTGAAGGTTTGGTACACAAATGCAGATGGAATCACGAATAAGTATGAAGAGTGGAATGAAAGAATAGGAGAAATGTCCCCAGACATCATAGCATCACAGAAACTAAACTAAATGAGGCAATATCAGATGCAATCTTCCCACAAGGATATCAGATCCTGAGGAAAGATAGAAGGAGCAGGGGGGAGGAGGGGTCGCACTGCTCGTAGGAATCATTGGAGATTTGAGGAAATGGCAGGAATGGAGGTGTGTAGAGAAAGGGACTTTATAGTAGTACCATCCAGTCTGGGGAGCACAAGATAGTCATTGCAGTGATGTACAACCCACCACAAAACTGCAGGAGGCCAGGAGAGGAATATGACGAGAACAACAGAGCAATGGTGGACACCTTGGCGGAGGTGGCAAGAAAAGCGCACATGAGCAGAGCGAAGTTACTGGTCATGGGCGATTTCACCACAAAGAGATCGACTGGGAGAACCAAGAACCACGTGGGGGTCCAGAAACTTGGAGAGCCAAGATGATGGACGTGGTACTGGAAAACCTGATGCACCAACATGTCAGGGACACGACCAGAGATAGAGGAGAGGACGAACCAGCAAGGCTGGACCTTGTATTCACCCTGAATAGCTCAGATATCGAGGACATAACACACGAGAGCCCCTGGGAGCCAGCGACCATATGGTGCTGAGCTTTGAGTACATAGTAGAGCTACAGGTGGAGAGGGAAAA
>WNWK01004064.1:45568-58068 GCA_009830355.1 Cherax destructor
AAGTCTTACAATTGATACATCGCTTGCAACAGTCTGGTGCTGTTTATCAAATCATAACACCGTTCAGAAGAATGAGCATTGGCACACACTGCACACCAGTATGACTTAGCTGGGCATTTCCTGGCAATGTGGCCCCAACGTTGACACTTATAACATCGACGTTGAGGAGGTCTGTACAATGCAATGTTATAGCGCCTGTTGAGGGCAGCACGGGAGTGAATATAGCGTGGCAAAGTCCCCTGGCCAGTCCACTCAGCTAATATCAGATCGTTGGGAAGCCGACGAGGGCTTGCAACTTGCTCTGACACCAGATATTTAGGATTCAAGTGCTTGTTGACGTTGTATATGACAATGAGCACTTTAGGTGCCCTAGGTGGGGCAGCTCGGAGTTTGATGTTGGCATATTCTTTAGCGAGAAGTTTGTCTATAAATGTTGGGTCAACCAAGTTAGGGTGTGTGAGGTAGGGTGCGGTACAGGTGTGGCCACTAGTAATAGAGGTGTGGCCACTAGTGGCAGAGGTGTGGCCACTAGTGGTAGAGGTGTGGGCGTGGGCAAGGAGGTGAGATTAAGACAGTCCGGGATGTTTGGGTGGGGTAACGGTTGGGGTTGTGCTCATTTGTGAGTAGTGGGAGGGGTGCAAGCGTGGGTAATACACGAGTTTCAGCTTCCTGGTCTGTATGAATGTCCATCGATGTGTGCAGTCTGTCAATGTCCACTGAGGGTCAAAAGAAAGGATTATTAAAAAAAAAAATGCTAGTTATAACACGAGTCCCTTTTTCGTTGGTGAAGGGCTCTTGATCCAAGGAAATGTAGCTTCCCTACCCTTTCTCGACTTAAACTTGGTTATGCCCCATTCGCCAGGTGCCGTATATATCATACGGGTTTAGCACTTCCCCTCGACTATATCAATAATTCGTTAAGACTTCTTGTGATTATACCACATCCTTAACTTTCAAGTAAATTTTCTGTTAACGGCAGATCTCGGTTTAGTGTATTCACTGGTATTTAAAATTATCCACGCTAGGGGAAGATCTTATGTCTTAAAGAAATGGGTTGATTCATGAGACTATATCCTTAGCAGGAGGGACGAGGCTATAACCCTGGCAGGAGGGACGAGGCTATAACCCTGGCAGGAGGGACGAGGCTATATTCCCGGCAGGAGGGACGAGGCTATATTCCCGGCAGGAGGGACGAGGCTATATCCCTGGCAGGAGGGACGAGGCTATATCCCTGGCAGGAGGGACGAGGCTATAACCCTGGCAGGAGGGACGAGGCTATATCCCTGGCAGGAGGGACGAGGCTATAACCCTGGCAGGAGGGACGAGGCTATAACCCTGGCAGGAGGGACGAGGCTATAACCCTGGCAGGAGGGACGAGGCTATAACCCTGGCAGGAGGGACGAGGCTATAACCCTGGCAGGAGGGACGAGGCTATATTCCCGGCAGGAGGGACGAGGCTATATCCCTGGCAGGAGGGACGAGGCTATATCCCTGGCAGGAGGGACGAGGCTATATCCCTGGCAGGAGGGACGAGGCTATATCCCTGGTAGGAGGGACGAGGCTATATCCCTGGCAGGAGGGACGAGGCTATATCCCTGGCAGGAGGGACGAGGCTATATCCCTGGCAGGAGGGACGAGGCTATATCCCTGGCAGGAGGGACGAGGTTATAACCCTGTCAGGAGGGACGAGACTATAACCCTGGCAGGTGGGACGAGGCTATATTCCCGGCAGGAGGGACGAGGCTATATCCCTGGCAGAAGGGACGAGGCTATATCCCTGGCAGGAGGGACGAGGCTATATCCCTGGCAGGAGGGACGAGGCTATATCCCTGGCAGGAGGGACGAGGCTATATCCCTGGCAGGAGGGACGAGGCTATATCCCTGGCAGGAGGGACGAGGCTATATCCCTGGCAGGAGGGACGAGGCTATATCCCTGGCAGGAGGGACGAGGCTATATCCCTGGCAGGAAGGACGAGGCTATATCCCTGGCAGGAGGGACGAGGCTATATCCCTGGCAGGAGGGACGAGGCTATATCCCTGGCAGGAGGGACGAGGCTACATCCCTGGCAGGAGGGACGAAGCTACATCCCTGGCAGGAGGGACGAGGCTATATCCCTGGCAGGAGGGACGAGGCTATATCCCTGGCAGAAGGGACGAGGCTATATCCCTGGCAGGAGGGACGAGGCTATATCCCTGGCAGGAGGGACGAGGCTATATCCCTGGCAGGAGGGACGAGGCTATATCCCTGGCAGGAGGGACGAGGCTATATCCCTGGCAGGAGGGACGAGGCTATATCCCTGGCAGGAGGGACGAGGCTATATCCCTGGCAGGAGGGACGAGGCTATATCCTTGCTAGGAGGGACGAGGCTATATCCTTGCTAGGAGGGACGAGGCTATATCCTTACAAGGAGGGACGAGGCTATATCCTTACAAGGAGGGACGAGGCTATATCCTTACAAGGAGGGACGTGGCTATATCCTTGCTAGGAAGGACGAGGCTATATCCTTGCTAGGAGGGACGAGACTATATCCTTACAAGGAGGGACGAGGCTATATCCTTACAAGGAGGGACGAGGCTATATCCTTGCTAGGAAGGACGAGGCTATATCCTTGCTAGGAGGGACGAAGCTATATCCTTGCTAGGAGGGACGAAGTTATATCCTTGCTAGGAGGGACGAGGCTATATCCTTGCTAGGAGGGACGAGGCTATATCCTTGCTAGGAAGGACGAGGCTATATCCTTGCTAGGAGGGACGAGGCTATATCCTTGCTAGGAGGGACGAAACTATATCCTTGCTAGGAAGGACGAGGCTGTATCCTTGCTAGGAAGGCTCGTTGCAAACCTCTGCACTTTCTCTAATTTCTTGACGTGCTTGGCCAGGTGTGGGTTCCAAACTGGTGCTGCATACTCCAATATGGGCCTGATGTACACTGTACAGAATCCTGAACCACTCCTTACTGAGAGGTCGGAATACTCTACTCAGGTTTGCTAGTCGCCCGTATGCCGCAGCAGTTATTTGGTTGATGTGTGCCTCAGATGTGTTCGGTGTGTGTGTGTGTGTACACTCACCTAGTTGTGGTTGCAGGGGTCGATTCACAGCTCCTGGCCCCGAGTCACAGCTGTGTGTGTACTCACCTAATTGTGGTTGCGGGGGTCGAGACTCAGCTCCTGGCCCCGTGTGTGTGTATGTGTGTGTGTGAATATTCACATGTTTACATCCACGTATACGTGGAGAGAAAATATCGAAAACGAGGCAGAAAATATGGTATACCGTGTCCTTAATAATGCTGCCTATGGTCACCTATCCAGCTCCTGGCCAGACCCAACGTGCTTAACCAGACGCAGTACGACGTCAGTGTAGAGGATATATTAGAGGTGGAGGGGGAGAGACCGCCCTATATTAATTAAGGACACCAACACATCCTGGTGGCTGAACGGTAGGATCAGCTGATAATGGGTCACAACAATAGCCGTCATGGCGTCCGTCTAGTGACTCGAGTCACGACTCACCTGCTGCCTTTGTGTTTTCGACGGTACGTCACTCCCTGCCAGTATTGTCAGCTTACCACACAGGAGAATATTCATCAAACTTTTGTCCTTCACACGGAGTGCAGTAGCTGGAAAAGTCACCTGCCGGGGGCTTCCAGGACTAAAGTTTGCTAGGTTGTAGTTGTCTGGAAACTAGTTAGGCATACCCTATGATTAAGTGGTTGTCTAAATTTATTCTCTTCCAAGGCTTTTCTCTAGAACTTGATAACACTTCCACCGGCTTCAAATTTTCAACACTGGTGTATTGTAACTAGGGAAAGGTTCATGCCACTATTGAAATGTGCCAATGCCCATGGCTAATTTTATATAGACCATTCCCGGATTTGGTTTCCGTGCTATAACTTAAGAAAACCTATTATCAGCTTCAAATTTTTAACACTGGTACGTCTTCGACGAAGGTTGAAATTGTTGTTGGAGTATGTAGGTGCCAATTTGCCTATATTTCTAAAATGGTATCGAATCTTTCATCTTTAATAGCTAATGTATGTTACGAAACGGATGACACCTTTGGAGCTTATGCAGTCGGTGCAAATTTGCCAATATATTAACATAATTAATAAATTTGGAATTATAGGATGCTTTGAGATAACTTGAGAATACATCTTTTGGTGGGTTTTCCTCAAAGAAAACTTCAAATTAATTTTGGGTTGTACAACTTTTAATTTAATTTCCCTAAACAAATTAGTTTTAGTTTATTGACAATAATTGGAAAATATATTTTCTGAATGGCTTTACTTAGAGAAATGTTTGGATTGATCTGAGAGTGTAGGTGCCAATTTATCAATTTCATTGAAAAAAATGGGAAATTTGAAAAAAACTCGATGATTCGTGAATGACTTTTCCGATCGGCTTCAAACCTTCAACACCAGTAACTTGAGAATGCAGCTTCTGAGCTGCTTCAAACTCAAAGTTCTGGTGCAGTCAGTGCGTTGTTGACTCAAGAAGTGAAAGATTGGAAATTATGCACAAATTCAACACCATCTTTAGGCTGCCCGTGTGGGTGTCATCTTATTCTAAGATACACCATCATGCAGTAGGTACAATGTCTGTCAGGAAACAGGACTAGTGTTTCCTGACGCGGCTCTCAGTCAAATGTGACCCCACAACTGACTGGTAAGCCAGCCTTCCGCTGGCTTACCGGTACAATGCTTTAAAATTAATGGTTATGATTATAACCATTTTTAATTTAATATACACTATCATGCAGTGATCCTGTTTCTTTTTATATGGGGTGTAACCCTAGCTCCGGTACACCATCAGATGATGATTGTGAGGAGTCATCATCTAAGACCCGTGTTTTCTGATGAGCACACTATTACTACCAGCTCGACAGCGCTATAACTGAAACCAAGACCTACTTTTGTTTTTAGTTCTATTATTACTGAAAAAATAAAGGAAAACATCACTGGAAATGATATATCTGCTTTCTGATATTTATTCTCCTATCACGTACAGCACATGACTATCTCAACGTCAGACTTATCATCAAAAATGGCGTTATCACTCCTCTCCCTCCTATTCTCTCTCTCTCTCTCTCTCTCTCTCTCTCTCTCTCTCTCATGTTATCTTAATCAAGCGCTAAGAAACTTCCTGAGTGTGGCGTTGTGCTTCACAAGACGGTGTGCTTGTCACCAGCAGTGTCACGGTTCCACTCACTACACCATATTATACAAAGCTTTACTAAAGTTAGGATTATATATATATATATATATATATATATATATATATATATATATATATCGTGTCGAATAGGTAAAATTGGTCAGTTAACAAGAACTCGTTTAAAATTAAGTCTTTTCTAAAATTTTCTCATACGTTTAAATATATATATATATTTTTCAATTATGTTAATGTAAAAATTAATAATTTTCTACGAAAAGAAACTTAGAAAACTTACCTAACCTTATTATAACAAGATCAATTTAATTTACCATAATCCAACTAAATATATTTTTAATAAGTTTACAATAATTTAATAATAAACAGACACAATGAGAGATTTTTTTCGTTAGGTTCAGGATGATTTCTTTTGCGAAATTATTGCATACACAAATTTTCGCTTGCCTTATTCGGCAAGAAGACCGTTGCATGGACTCAAGCTATTTCAATCTCCTGTATGTTCTGACCTCGCAAGCTATTTTTTTTATCAATGCACCACGCAGAAACAAGCGGGTATATACGTATGTAAGTACATAATATACACACACATGCCTGATGTTGTTCCCTTCCTCAGTTGTTCCCTTCTCCATCACTGTCTTGTCCTGATTTAGGTATACACTATTGTAGTGTCGTGCGGTCTTCAGGCACACTTTGTTATAGGATCCTGTCCTCAACTATATGGGACCAGGCTAGTATGACTAGAGGCTGTCTGCTATAGGAAAACCTCCATATCTTGTGAAATTTTGCTATCTGGCCTATCTCTTCTTCCATGAGCTCGACGTTCCTAGTCTTCCCATTTTCTACTCCCTGGAGTCCATGGATTATCAATGACCTCAATCTTTCTTCCTTCAATATTTTTTTTTACCTTTAAAATGTCTCTGTTTTCATCATTTCCCCTTGCTGTCACTCTTATCTCATTAGCTTCCTATATTCAGAGAACATTTCTGCTAGTAACTTACCTTCTTTGTCCTATCTGGACCCCCTCTGCTCCCTCTCCTTCATTCATTATTTCTGCCCCTACTATCCTCGCTCTCATTTCTTCCAAGCTCTCCTTCAGCCCTTTCATATCCTCTTCCAGATTTAGAGCTCTTTGTTGCATACTGCCACAGTTTCCCTCTGAGAGGAATGAAGTTCCCTTCAAACTTTTCCCTCACACATGTACATCTCTTGGGTATCTATACCGTGGAGACGTTTCGCCAACCAGTGGTTTTATAAATCCAATGCAGCGAATAAATGGTGGGAGACACGAAGTGGTAATTCGAAGTGATCAGTCCCTCAGCTTAAATAAATCTAAAGCAGATGCACGATATCCAAGTATCCATGTATCTTATTCATTTGCTTGTCGGTTTTATATGCTATTAATATATATGTGTGTGTATGTGTATGTGTATATGTGTATATGTAAGTGTGTATGTATATGTGTGTGTGTGTGTGTGTGTGACCCAACAATAAAATTTGCACCAAGAACTCATTACAGTTGTAACCGGGTGTAGACTAGTGAATTGTTCATTGCGTTATAATTTGTTCATGATTGTAACCATGTATAAACGTAAGTAAGTAAATTTACTTACATGTTTCATTACCTTTGTAACTTGTGAGTTCATTACCTTTGTAGCTTGTTAGTTCATTACCTTTGTAACTTGCTCAGCTATCAAAACTTTGGGGTCGAGTCCCTGGACCCATTATGTACCTATGTAATCTTTTGACTACCGCCCACAGGATGGGTATGGGGTGCATAATAAAGATATCAAACTAAACAAACTAATATGAGATATTCCATAGATACCGTCACTAACAGCACCACTGCTGCATCCACTAATACCACCGACACAACCACCATCTTCACAACCATCACCAAGAATAACAGCAACAAAACTGATAATACCAACAATAATAGTAATAATAATAATCATAACAGTATTATTACCACCGCCACCACCAACAAACAATAACAGCACCTCCAACAACCACGGACAAACTGATGGCACGAGTGTTTCCGTTGAGTCAGCCTGAATAGTTTATAGTCACTTTTTGACTGACTGGTCGGGTGACGAAAGCCAACACAAGGCCACAGTGGAAATAATATTCAAGCCTGTGTTAACTAGTACAAGTCCTTGAAACGCGCTCTGATACCTTTATCCACCTCTTTCCCTACACCCAAACAGGTCTTGCTTCACTCACATAGATTTTGTTACACCTACACCTCGTAACTCAGTGGTAGAGCATTCGGCCTACAACCGAAAAGATCCCTGTTTAAAGTCGAAAGGGGTCAAATATATGGGTAAGCTACAGAACACCTGCTGCCCCTGTCCACCTAGCAGTAATTTGATACCTAAAAGTTAGTCGACTATTGTGAGTCGTATTCTGGGATAGGATTAAAGAAACCTAATGGAAATAATCCATGAAAGCTCAGTAGTGTGGCTTATCCTTTGTTAGTAATCTTTTAAGGTATGGATAAATGTGTACAAGTTCTGTTTGGCGTTAATTTCTGTTTAATGTTGCATTTTTCTCATTCCCCTCAATTTTAATTCCTGATGATAGCTCTCCACTCCATTGCTTACACCCCTTTCCCTCTGTTGCTCAACCTTTCATTCTCTTTTTTATGTTTGCATCATATTTCTCTCTTGCTTTCCCACTCTTCCTTGCTCATTCCCCTCTAAAAAAAACTTGAACTTTTTTAAGTCATACAGCGGTTAAAATTTCAACGAATGGGTAAATATCAAAATTGCTGGGCTCTTCCACAAAGTGACAGGAATCACCCAAGCACAAATCCACAGAATTCCCCTACCCACATAAATGTGACCCACCTTCCGAACCAAAGAGGTGAATATCTCTAATTGAATGTACACTGATAATTATAATTTACTTTCGAACAGTCGACAGGCTGTAAACCTAATAAAGCCACACGGAGGGGAAGGGGGGGGGGGTCTTTACTTAATTTGTTAGGTTTAAGCCCTGTCGACTGTACGTGTATCATTAAAGCTGAAATTCACCTGAACACCAACACCGAGAATATATGTATACCCAAAATAGGAATAAAGCCTAGTCTCAGCGTATTTACACTGATAGTTATACAACCCTCGATGTATATATAATCTATGGTCTACCTTATTTTTTTCAGTTTCGTCATGTACCAGGCCATCCTAATTTTGTGGTCTGTCGGTCTGAGATTATTTGCAGTTTGTCTTATTAATGTTTAACTAGATAAAGCTCCCAGTGAGTCCAGGTCACTCTGTGCATCTTGCACAGCTGCTCAAGGCAGCTTTAATTTTCAGCATACACAGACGAATGATGTCAAAACAATACATAATGAATTTTTTCCAGATATAACTAACATACCCATTTATAATATACGTAGACAGTTGATTTTTTACACAATATTTTTAAGGGTATTTCTCTACATACGTCACTAGGGTGAGGTTTGATTGATTAGATTATCCTTAACTTTTCATAAGCATTTTGGAGAGTAATTATTGCAAATGTATCAGAAGACAAAATCGAACTTATGATGTTATAAACAATATGTTAATTATATCTGAAAATAATAGTTTTGATTTATTATTCGTTTACGTCGAAAATCTTACTTTAGTAAGCAAGTAACTTAACATATGAATAGAAAACAGACTGGATTACTGCGGCATTCTTATACAGAAGTGTTCATAATTTCTGTAAAGCTGAAAAATATTCGTAATATTGGTAAATATGTTGAGTGTTCTTAATAAGTAAATGTCTCCAGACACTAGTAGGTTACAAGCAGTCCGGCATAGCTGACAAATATTATTCACATCTGGTAAAATCCAGCTAAGTGAAGGGGAAGGCACACTAGAGTTGGAGTCCTAGGCTACTCGACACTCGCTTTTACATAAGGACTCGGACACTATTAACCACTAAACTACACTGCTTAGTTAAACTTTTTCTTTCTTTATACGTCAGGTTTTTTTCTTCTTTAGTTGAATACACAAGATGTGTAGTGGCACTGTATCCTGTGTTGTCTCTTCAGTGATGCAACGCTTGCCTACCAAACACCTTCATCCTTGCAACTGTCTCAAGGAAACAAAGTCGCTTATCTGGAACCGCATTATTCACTAGAACATTGTTTCACTTGTCATGCACGCAGACACATTCTTAATGGCGACTTTCACTTAAGAAGCATTCTGACCTGTATATTACTGCATCGAGACTCGTTTTAATCCACAAAGTTGTGTTGAAAATCTTGGTGGCTTAGATCATAAGGGTTATATATGAATTTTCCTTTTATCATTAATATTGTAAGCACGCGTATTTTATTAATAAATACTAATTAGGAACACAACAATACTAATTTTAATTATCAGTTAAATAAACTGGTTAGGTTGGTCAATGGGGTTTAATCCCAACGACTATACGAGGGTCATCAAGGCGCATGAAACCTCTTCAACACTAGTCAAAAATAAATCCCTAAAAAGGTGATTAAAGTAAAGAAGCTAAGACATACACCTCTATGTATATATTCTGTATATAAACATTTTATCCTGAACTTTGAACACAGCGTCACTCCACAACTCGTACGTTTTATTCACCACTTGATCAATGTGTTAAGGTTTAGTTAGTCTCTAGTTTGAAATAAATTTTGCAACACCGAAATCCCAACTCAGAAAAACAGAGTCGGGCCAATTGTTTCTTTTGATGATTTTACTTGCTTATTTTAACAAAGGTTTATGATTTTACTTGCTTATTTTAACAAAGATTTTTATAAGAATAGATGTTTGTTAATCATTTCCCTCAACGTTACCATTTACTTTCTTTAAAAGAATGTTCGAAACTCGAGGGTCCACTGTCCCCAGCTTTCAGCAGTCCGAAACTCAAGGTTAACAACGATCTCCTCCAAATATAAAACTGGCGTAGGCTATATTCACCGGTCTAAATTATATGAAGAGTGAAGGACAGCGCATTTATTATTATTATTATTATTATTATTATTATTATTATTATTATTATTATTATTATTATTATTATTATTATGTTCATAGGGAAGCTCTAAACCGGTAGGGATCATACATTGCCTGGGGAATGGGAGGCAGTTAGGTTTGATTCAAAGAAAGGAAGGGTAGCTTTAATTCCTGGGATTAAAAGCCCTTCACCAGCATCAAGGTACCCCTCATGAAGGGGACACATACAAAGAGGTGTATATTTCTCGGAGGTGTATATTTTCACTGGTCATTATTTTAGGCATTTAAATATACTTTACATTACTGTACACACAAACTATGACCTCAATGACCTACATGCTTCAATAGACTTCAAGCTTGAGGAAGTAACAGCTCGAGAACATGGGACAGTAATTACCATAACAGTGGTCATACGAGAACACTGTTCACTGAACAAGTGACACAGAACAGCGTCAGGTTCAACCTGCAATCTTCCGCTTGCTCACACTTCTACTTACGCAATCATACTTGTCTTTACAAAGTAAATTAAACATCAAACAATAGTGAGTGGTGCACTGAGGAGTCTGAGGGTTTATTATTATTATTATTATTAAATTCACTATTGTTATTATTATTAAATTCACTATTATTATTATTATTATTAAATTCAAGAGGAGTGATAAATCAGTAGGGGTCATAGAACGCCTGAGAAATTGGGAATAGGAGGAATGTAATCCATATGGTGACATCACAACCAGCTGGTCGCGACCCTCGCAAATAAGAGGCAATAAAGAAAATAAACGAGGGACTAGAAAAACACCGAAAAAAAACAGGAAAGGAAATTTCTTTACCACATCGGCCGTTTCCTCACTAAAGTCGGGTGACCCAAAGAAGCAAAAAATTCACCATCATTCAACAGCCGTCTTGCCAGAGGTGCGGGGACATAACAATTAATAATGGACCATTCGAACCGCAAAATTCCTGTTCTTCCTTCAGAGTGTATGCAGTGTACCTCTCACGTCCAGGACTATGTGTGTGGCTAGTTGCTAGTTTCCTTTGAATAATATTCATATATTATAAATTGCTCATACTCCCCCCTCCCCCCCCCAAAAAAAAATCGTTAACTCATGAAATCGTAATAATAGTGGCTAACGCGTCGGTGTGGAGTTTTACGACTCGCTCACCGCGGGTTCAATCCCTGCCCGTACCGTGGTTTACACACATCTTTACTATGATTAACACACTCACACGCTTCTGGATGCTCACGTTTCTAGATGCTCAATCCCCTAGCTACTTGCAGTGCTACTTCTTTCTAATGTTCTTATGACTACGAGGAGAGACTTAAGAAAGTTAAAAGCTATTAACCCTCTAAGGGCGGAGGATCATGGTGGATATGATCATAACTTTTAACAAACTCAGGAGTCTAGACAGAGTATATAGGTGCTGGGTGACTGCGACGAAAGACGGTGAAGGGGGAGTCAGATCACATAGATGTGTTTAAGACGCAGATGACCCACAGGGACTTTGGGAATTCCTTTTCTCAGTCAAAGGATTCTAAGTGGAACGAGCTAGACTAAGAAGTGATGGAGGTAAGCACCATATT
The DNA here is from genome assembly GCA_009830355.1 of Cherax destructor. Classification (NCBI taxonomy): domain Eukaryota; kingdom Metazoa; phylum Arthropoda; class Malacostraca; order Decapoda; family Parastacidae; genus Cherax; species Cherax destructor. The sequence goes on from WNWK01004064.1 coordinate 57,286, forward strand.
TAGTTTCAAGAAAAAGTATGATCGGATCCTGTAGGTTAGGAATCGGTAAAACCGGATGATAAGAGTTGAGGTGGGGCCAGGGGTTATAAATTAACCCCCTACGAACACAATTAGAAAAGTACAACTAGATGTGTACACACACACATACAGGATGTTAGTCCATGACATCAAGCATCTATATAAAGTACTCCACAAGTAGCAGCATCGTGATTCATGTTACTCGTATTTCCCAAGCTGTCTTCTACTTGTACCTACATACACTCTAAATGCTCCCTGTAGAAAGATGTCAATGTGGATTTACGTATTCCTAAGTGAGAATATATTAGTATTTCTAATCAGTCACCAGTATTTCTAGATATTCCTGTGAGGTTCTAAATTTTCTATAGGGCGGTGTTGACAGGCATGTGGTAAGGAATACTCAGAATATTTTATATAATAAGTAATGCAACACCTAGTTTAAGAAAATTTTAGAAACTTGCAGTAGTATAAGGAGACAAGGAGCAACGTTGGTTTCCTTTGTTACTCCAAAGTTCCACACAAACTAAACAGCTTGTGAAAATACGACTTTATGATAGCTAGACTAGTTTATAGTGAGTTGACGTGATTTTGGGCGGGTTGCCAAATGTTCATATTACTCTATACTCCTCTTTTTGTAAACTTTGGAGGGTCACCATACTCCACATGGGAGGTGTGAACATGATGTGGATGGCATGGCACTGCCTCCTTCCCCTCTCCTCTCATGGCACGGGCCATGTGCGAGACACGCATTCCTACTCTTGGGAG
>WNWK01004064.1:60568-68068 GCA_009830355.1 Cherax destructor
GGTGTGGGGTGGGTGGACGCTGTCCTCCTCCACAAAAACACTAGACACCGCCACCAGCTTGGCGACGCTGGGCTTACCAGCCTTACTGCTCACAACCTACACTACAATGTTTTGGGCCAAATGAATCTAGTCTGGGAAACTATTTAGTACACAATTTCTGCGGTTGAAAGTTTGCAGATGACTGGGTTGAGCGGTTGTGTCTAGATTCACGTCTTCTGTAATAGTATTTATTTGTTTTGGAAATATTTGGATATGCCTATTTTATGAATAGGGCAAAATGTTTCGGAAATAAAGACATCAGAGTGTTGCACAAGCGTATTATTTATAAACTGTATTGGATACCATTATTATACCAAAATATTTCGGATTCTTAAGAATAAAACAAAGGGTAAATATATATACATGTATATATATACATTTTTTTTTTTACTTTATATGTGGAGATAAAAGTAAAACCTTCCTCGTTTAACTGTGCTGAGGAAGCATAATAGTTCTTGGCCTTTAAACATTAATTCAGTAACAAAAACGAAATCGTGTTCCGCTTCCGTGATCATCGTACCCTTGCAACACCAGCCTTGCAATACATGTCATGACGTCACAATCCATTTGATTGTCAACTAAATAGCAACGCTGTAACGAAGCTTTTCCTCTTTTTCCCACGGACTTACAATCCTCTTTTGTTTTTTAACTTGTGTAATTTTTGAAAGTATAATTAGCTTCGAGTCACAGTAATCATTGACGACCAGAAAAAGGAAAGGAGAGGCATCCTCGAATTATATAAATTCGGTTCAAGACTAAAGTGAAAGCCTCATGCCAGGGCAATGTTCCCCAGGATCTCCCAACATGCAACGGAGGATTGAGTTTTGTTACAGCTGGCACCAAACATAACACAGTACTACATAAATAACCTCAACTTAGTAGACTGAAACTTGTTCCATTCACTGTATTCCATACAAAATATTTAAAGTTAGCTTTATTTTAAATTCATTGTAGTAACGTAAAAAATTATTATGTGAAGATGGATATTAATTAATTCAATAATGAAAGCCGGCATGTACTTTAACATTCTAGAGGTTACAGACACAGAAATGTGTATCTGTATACACGTGTATCTGTATACAGACACCGAGACGTGTATCTGTATACATATGTATCTGTATACAGACACCGAGCCGTGTATCTGTATACACATGTATCTGTATACAGACACCGAGACGTGTATCTGTATACAGACACCGAGCCGTGTATCTGTATACACATGTATCTGTATACAGACACCGAGACGTGTATCTGTATACACATGTATCCGTATACAGACACCGAGACGTGTATTTGTATACACATGTATCTGTATACAGACACCGAGACGTGCATTTGTATACACATGTATCTGTATAGACACCGAGACGTGTATCTGTATACACGTGTATCTGTATACACGTGTATCTGTATACACGTGTATCTGTATACACGTGTATCTGTATACACGTGTATCTGTATACACGTGTATCTGTATACACGTGTATCTGTATACACGTGTATCTGTATACACGTGTATCTGTATACAGACACCGAGACGTGTATCTGTATATACACGTGTATCTGTATACAGACACCGAGACTTGTATCTGTATACAGACACCGAGACGTGTATCTGTATACACGCCACTTATGAGGTGTATATATAGATGAATATTCACAGCGAATTGTATATATCTTTGCGCCTTCACAGTGTAGTGTCTTTACTTCGAGGTGTGTATATCTTAAGTGTATATACAATAACTTGAGTATATATTAGTATATATACCGATAGGTATGTAAATCTCAGCATATATATATACACCTCGAGGTATGTATATCTCAAGTGCATATACGAGGTAGCTGTATACGCCGAAAGGTATGTGTATATACGTCGAGGTGTATATCAGTATATATACACATGTATGTGTATTTCTGTGTATATACAGTGAGAGCTATGTATAGGAATATGCACCGAGGTATATTTATGTATACATATACTTTTAAAGATTACTTAATCCTTATCTTATCTGAGCGATTAAAGATTCTTATAGTAAATGGTGTAATCGGTAGACTCTAACTTATAAAACTGGAACCAGCTAACACTGGGTAAGCTAAAGCCGAGACGATAATTAAGATCAAGCCAAACCTAACACATGGATCTGATCTGGCAGTTACCTGAACAAGAGGTAACTACAGAATCACAAGGCATCACGAGAAAAAAAGGAGTAACTACAGAATCACTTGGGGTTACATGTACAAGGAGTAACTACAGGGTCATATGGAGTTACATAGCAATTAATAACTACGGAACCTCACGAGTTACAGTAACAAGGAGTAACTATCGAATGAGACAGTGTTACATGAATCGCACGGTGTTATATGAAAAAAGAATAACTAGAATTACACGATGCAACATGAGTAACTACAGTCCCATGTAGTTACACGAGCAGGGAGTAAATTCAGAATCACAGGGTCTCACACAGCATATTAAAACAAAACATCTGATAATTAAATAATTGCTAGCGTATACCTCTGCTTCTAAACAGGTTTCTAACTTCAAATGTCGTTCTCTCTCTCTCTCTCTATTAAATTTCTAACGTAAACATCATTATTATTATTATTATTATTATACAAAAAAACGCTAAACCTGTATGGCTCTAAAAGGAAACAACTAGAGACTCGCTGTATTAACTCGGTACATTACTGACGCAATGAACATGGGGCGAGTCCTGTACACTATAGACACTACGAGTTATAATCATTCAGATTAGAACGTTTCCTATTTCGGCCAATCTGTTGCACGATGTATCGAGGCTGCTTTCTTAAATTGTTTATTTAAGAACATAGGAAAGAAGGAACACTGCAGCAGGCCTACTGGCCCATGCGAGGCAGGTTCAAGCCTCCTACCGGCTTAAGCCAATGACCCAACCTAATCAAGTCAGGTCCAACCTACACCCACTCATGTATTTATCCAACCTATTAATAAAACTACACAACGTTTCAGCTTCTATGACGGTACTCGGGAGTTTGTTCCACTCATCCACAACTCTATTTCCAAACCAGTGCTTTCCTATATCCTTCCTGAATCTGAATTTTTCCAACTTAAATCCATTGCTGAGAGTCTTGCCTCGGCTAGATATTTTTAGCACGCTATTTACATCCCCTTTATTTATTCCTGTTTTCCATTTATACACCTCAACCATATCATCCTTAATCCTACGCCTTTCTAGAGTGCAGATTCAGGGTCCTCAGTCTGTCTTCATAGGGAAGATTTCTGATACATGGGATCAACTTAGTCATCCTCCTTTGTATGTTTTCCAGAGCATTTATATCCATTCTGTAATACGGTGGCCAGAACTGTGCAGCATAATCTAGATGAGGCCTAACCAAGGATATATAGAGTTGAAGAACAACCTGAGGACTCCTGTTATTTATGCTTCTTGATATAAAGCCAAGGATTCTGTTCGCTTTATTGCGAACACTTATGCACTGTTGTCTTGGTTTTAGATTACTGCTAACCAGAACTCCTAAATCCTTTTCGCAGTCAGTAATATTAAGACTTACATTATTTAGTTTATATGTGGCATGGTTATTTTCTTGCCCAATGTTTAGAACTTTGCATTTGTCTATAATATTAAACTGCATCTGCCACTTCTCCGACCACTTAATCAGTCTATTAAAATCTTCCTGGAGTGCTCAAATGTCCTCTTCAAAACGAATTCGACTTCCTATTTTGGTGCCATCTGCAAATTTGCTTATATCGCTATTTATTCCCTCACCTATGTCATTTATGAAGATTGTGAACAAGGGGCCCAACACTGACCCCTGTGGAACACCGCTCGTGACGGTTCCCCACTATGATTTCTCCCCATTTATGCAAACTCTCTGCTGCTTATATCAACCACGATTCTACCCAGGAAAAAAAAATTCTCCTCCTATTCTGTGTGCCTTAATTTTCCACAATAGTGGGACTATCAAAAGCCTTACTGAAGTCCATATACACAATATCATATTCATTACCATGATCTACCTCCTCAAATACCTTAGTGAAAAAAGTTAATAAATTCGTAAGGGAGGAACGGCCTTTTGTAAAACCGTGCTTTTCAAGATGGCTATGAACTGCCTCCATAGTGGGATCCCACTATGGAGGTTAGGCTTATTGGTCTATAGTTCGAAGCTAAGGACCTGTCACCTGCTTTGAAAATAGGTATCACATTTGACATTTTCCACTTTTCTGACACCATGCCAGTTTGTAGTGATATGTTGAAAAGATTAACCAAAGGTTTGCTAAGCTCCTCTTCTTTACATTCCTTTAGAACCCTTGCATACAGTTCATCAGGGCCTGAGGATTTGTTAGGTTTTAATTTATCTATTTGTCTAAGAACCGGGTCACTTGTGACCCTAATCGTGCATAGTTTATTATCGTCCTGTTCTACATAATTTATTATTTCTGGAATATCGTTAGTATCTTCCTGTGTAAAATATGAGAGGAAATAAGTGTTAAAAATCTAGACATTTCCTTATCAATGTCGGTGAGGTGACCCGATTAACTGAAAGAATCCTTTTGGGTTAGTCTTCGATTCCCTTAAAACTTAAACTTCATAATCTCTCTTGGCTTTTCTTTTTCCCTTTTATATTTCTCTCTGCTTAGAAGTACGTAGCCAAATTTAACCTTTCATAACATAAATCAATTTAACCTAACCTAAAATAAAGAAAAACAGTAATTGTAGTTACAGGATACTACAAAATGGACGCCAGAAACATCATAAGAAAATTAATACAGTAAAATGAGGATAGGCTGCCGCTGGACTGTGAGAGGCGCCACTTATGCTATACTCTCAATAACAATGCTTGTGCCAGGTACCATTTGTTAGGGCGTCATCCCACCAGCCGAATATAAAATGGTGGAGACCAAGAGCTGGAGCTTCCGGCTTGAATGGCAGCTATTATGTGGACAAAGATATATCTATGCAAAAATAAGCCTCTTTTCAGGACAACGTTATACTTTAACCAGGGCTTTGAGAAAAGCTTTTTTTGTACTGTGCTGCCTTTGTCTCCACAGCTTGAGTGCCCCCTCTGTAAGTTCGAATCCTGTTTTGGACTGAGAAATAATGTTTGTAAACACACAAGTATGTAGAAGTAAGCGTGCAACCACAAATAGGTGAGTACAACCACAAATAAGTGAGTACAACCACAAAGACACACACACACGAGGTTTGATAAAGCTCATGGAGCAGGGAGAGAGGACCTAGTAGCAGTCAGTGAAGAGGCGGGGCCAGGAGCTATGAATCGACCCCTGCAACCACAAATAGGTGAGTGCACACACGAGACGTGAATGCTGCTCGCAGGGGGGGGGGGAGAGGAACGACGTGTAACCAAGGGAATGCAATGGTTAGAACGAGGAACATGTACTCAAGGGAACGGAACAAAGGGGACAAGGAACGGCGTGTAACCCGACTTATACCTGGAACGGAATGGTTGGGACGCAGAACGGCGTGTAACCATGGGAACGGCATGCATGAAGTGATTAATGGTGTGTAACCAAAGAAATGAAATGTAGGAAAGGAAATGGGGTTGGAAACTTGAAGTTACGTTAATTTTATAGTTTTTGTTTTTTTCACTGTACGAGAATGCATACTGTCAACAAAACTCGTGTGATTATTTTCCCATTATATCGTATGCTCATTAAATACACTTATATTGTAAGTACGTTGCCCACTGATAGTGTAAGTACGTTAACCACATTTATAATGCAAGTACGTTATCCACACTTATAATGTATGCATGGTAACCATACATTATAAGTATGGTTACCATAATTATAATTCAAGAATTATAATTACGTTAAGTACACTTAAATTCTTCTAATTATAGTAACAGTGCTTTGTAACTGCAAAAATGGTGTATAACTTGTTCATGACTGAAGTATTATATTTTGTATTATGAATTGTTTTCGATTTCGTGACAGCCAAAATGAATGCAACACGAAAAATTATTCATGCATTGCATATTTCTTTAAATTATAAGACTCAAGCACTTAGCTGTGTGTGTGTGTGAGAGAGAGAGAGAGAGAGAGAGAGAGAGAGAGAGAGAGAGAGAGAGAGAGAGAGAGAGAGAGAGAGAGAGAGAGAGAGAGAGAGAGATAGTTAATTTGGAAATTGTGTCATTCGCGTTGTCTAAAACAAATGTTAACATTAGGTGCTTACACTCAGAGAATATTAACGTCACTGCCTGTCGAGGTTATCACAAGAGGTAAGTAAGTCTTATTCAGGTTAAATATACAACTGTTTTCGCACTGATGCTTTGAATTTCTGCAATGTTTGCATAAAACAATTTAATGACATGCAGTTTGTGACTAAATTATCAGTATATAACCTACATAATAATAATGGTAAAGAGTATGATTGTTAGAAGCGTGTGTGTGTGGGAGGGTTGCGTCACTGACAATGACGCAGGGGCTCCGTCTAAGCTTCTTGAATTTAGATGTTTCCGCCACCACTTTATATGAATTTTTATTCAGGCATTACTAAATGTTGACTTTGTCTTGCGGATCTATTACGGGCTTGAATTTGAAAATAACCCTAGGTGTTCAGAAACAATCCGCTCACAAATGTTCAAGAAATATAGAAGCATTTTATACACCTTTGTGAGTTACCAGTGATTCTGGAAAAGTACTTCGCTTTTCTTATTTTAAATAACTAATAACCACTAACTTGCTAATATAACCATAACTTATTAAATATTGGGTAATGTAAATAACTTATAACCACACATGGGCCGCAGAAAACAATATGAAGTTCAATGATGAGAAATTTCAATTACTCCGATATGGAAAACGTGAGCGAAAAACTAATGTAAAAGACCTGTGAATGGTCATGTCAGAGGATCTCATATTCAAAGACCATAACAATGTATCAATCGCATCACCTAGAAAAATGACAGGATGGATACTGAGAACATTTAAAACTAGGGATGCCAAGCCCATGATGACACTCTTCAGGTCGCTTGTTCTATCTAGGCTGGAATATTGCTGCACAATAACAAACACCTTTCAAGGCAGGTGAAAGTGCTGACCTAGAACCTTCACGGCACACATAACTGCGATAAAACACCTCAGTTACTGGGAACGCTTGAAGTTCCTCAACCTGTACTCCCTAGAACGCAGGCGGGAGAGATACATGATTATATACACTTGGAAAATCCTAGAGGGATTAGTACTAAACTTGCACACGAAAATCACTCCCAATGAAAGCAAAAGACTCGGCAGACGATGCAACATCATCCCAGTGAAAAGCAGGGGTGCCACTAGCATGATAAGAGACAACACAATAAGTGTCAGGGGCCCAAGATTGTTCAACTGTCGCCCAGCATACATATGGCGGATTACCAATAGACCCTTGGCTGTCTTCAAGAAGGCGCTGGACAGGCACCTTAAGTCAGTACTTGACCAGCTGAGCTGTGATTCGTACGTCGGGTTGC
>WNWK01004064.1:73068-113068 GCA_009830355.1 Cherax destructor
ACCATGTATAAACGTAAGTAAATTTACTTACATGATTCATTACCTTTGTAACTTGTGAGTTCATTACCTTTGTAACTTGTGAGTTCATTACCTTTGTAACTTGCTCTTCTATCATAACTTTGGGGTCCAGTCCCTGGACCCATTATGTACCTCTGTAATCTTTTGACTACCGCCCACAGGATGGGTATGGGGTGCATAATAAAGATATCAAACTAAAACTGTTCCGCGGATGTTGATGCGGATGTAAGAAATTGTGCGGATGTTCCGCGGATGCGGATGCGGATATCCGATACATCACTAGTTGAAACCTTTTGCTGATAAGTAGGATTCGTCCTTACGGCGGGTAACACCTGAAAGTGCAGCATGATCCATATAACGATAACTTCTTAAGATATGCATTTGCAGTTAGGCTCCCTTCCTTACCAGAATAATTTAGAGTGTTCAGTAACATAGCATGCATGGGGCAGTGAATGGACATGCAAAACAATATTATATTTGGTACAATGTGATTCTTTACTTTTAATGGGTGTAAACCTTGTTAAGGTTTACCAATAATCGTTTTGTCACTGATACTCAGTACTGGTGCTCTAGTTGCTGTTTAATTAATTACTGATATCAAGCACCGGTACGCCAGCCGTTGGTTATTCACTGATACTTTACACGGGTACGCCAGCCGTTGGTTATTCACTGATACTTTACACGGGTACGCCAGCCGTTGGTTATTCACTGATACTTTACACGGGTACGCCAGCCGTTGCTTTATCAGATCATATAATATGACTTAAGACTCGCAACAGGAGACATTCTCACCACCAACACTACGAAACAACGAATGACAGATGTGGAATTTTTTTTACATAATTTTCCTAAATGTAGAACATATAAATGAATAATATAATAATTGCGTATTAAAATGTGATGCTATTTGGACCCTTCGAGAAATTTTTAAGTGAAGGGGAAGACAGACCAGCCGGGGGAGTGACGCGGCAGAGAGGACGCCATTTGTAATTTGTGAGAACTGATTGTCGTGGAAAATTCAACTAATAATCAGGCATCATCGAAGTTTAATTGGTGTATATCAGACTCAGTCCGTAATTTAGAAATTGCTGATACGTTCCTGCCGAAGAATTGGGATAAATAATGTGGAAAACCCCTTACAATTCGGCAACCAGAACGGAAAAATAGTGGACATGGATTCTTCCCAGGAACACACCTTAGCAAAGTGACGCTTACGCATAATGTACAGTAGGTTTGCGTTGGCCATCGTAAATTCTAGCTGTTGTGGTACCGTTAGGGCGTTTCCAAAAAATAATAATTATGAGCTAGTAATTAAATGGTGAGTGGTCATTATATAACATACATATATTTTTTTGTAAATGATGTATACTCAACAGATCCCCCTCCTCTTTTCTTTTCAAGTCACAAACCATCATACAGTCCACTCAATATATTGTAATTTACCAACATTATTGGTACTAATTTTATGTTGTAATATTTGATAGGCCCATCTTTGTTTGTGGGTGGGATAGTGTGTGTGTGGGTCTCGGAGGACAGGCATGGTGCAGCCTAGTGGCTAAAATCCCACCTAGTTCTGAGGTACAACTAACATTGGTAAGTACAATGAATTGTTGCTTAGTTGTGTTCCCTCAAATTATGTGGATGAAATATTTCAGGAATGTACCTGTGAACCTCGTCCCCATAATTTCCCACAAGAGATAACATAGCATGTTTCCTTGCTCACGTATTAATAAATAGGTACTTGGGTGTCATTCAAGAGTGGTTTTAACCTAGGGAGGGGGTGGTATATCGTATTATTGATGGTATGCTATCAAACGGGTGGGGTTTGAACTCATGGCGAGCGAGTCGTAAAACTTCAGGTCATGGGTTCAAACCCCACCCGTTCCATGGTTTGTTTGCAATCGTGTTATAACGATTTCATGAGTAGTGATGGTATACTCTACAGACAAGTTAAAGAATAAGACATGCAAAACTTATGTCTTTATTGCCTGTATTCTTTATTCGTCTGTATAAGCCTGCTGTGCAGGCGAAGCATTTCGGCCATAAAAATACTCAAGTGTAGCATATGTGGTATTTTTCAGTAGCAGTATGGCCTTAGGGCTGGGTTTATAATGAGATGAGGTAGGATGGAAGCTCTTATCTTGTAAATTTAACGGTATTATATATTATAATAAAAACTAAACGATAAACCCACAAGGGTCATACAGCGCTGCCAAAAAAAAAAAATACAATGGCAGAAAAAAAAAAAAGCGTATTCGGACAATCGGTGGGTGAGCAACTCTGGATGGAAAGCATGCAGGTTCCGGTCCGCTTAATGGCAGACTTGCTCGTGTTTTTCTGCTGATAAACAACTACCTGATTCACGTAAGCTATACTAATAAATTTGGTTCTAAACTTTATCCGAAATCACAGACTAAGGAAAACTCTGTGCTAGCTGTCTCTCTACTTGCACACACAAAATGCTAAGGTAGGTAGCCTACCTGCAGGGGTCCGGGTGGGTTGTTCATTTACTGTGAGATGTTTTCTGAGAAAGACGCGTGGGAGGGAACCTGTTTTAGATGCAATGATCGTTGGAAATGCTGGCAATGTTGGCTCAGCTAATGAATGCATCTCAAAGACTCGTTATTCACGGACAACCTTAATGTTATTATCAGCTGGATCATATTGGGTAAGCTGGGCATCACACCCAATTTATAACACACTGACTAGCTGTAAATCAGAATTGTTAAAGATAGTGACTGATTCCACAACAGTATTTACAGGCGTTTTAACATACTGGTTCTCAAACTGCATGATCAGTGGCAACAAAATCATCATGGTTTAATAAGAATTTTAACAAATGTTATGAAAAAAACATTTTTTACAATTAATTTGTTTAGCATCTAATGATTTTTAATGATTGAAATCCTGGCTTAAATCATCTCCTTATATTGAAAGCCTGCATTAAGTCATTCCCCAGATTGAAATCCTTAAGCCATCCCAGACTGAAACCTTGATTTAAACCATCCCCCAGACTGAAACCTTGATTTAAACCATCCCCCAGACTGAAATCTCGATTCAAACCATACCCCAGACTGAAATCTTGACTCAAACAATCCCCCAGACTGAAATCTTGACTCAAACAATCCCCCAGACTGAAATCCTGGCTGAAATCCACCGTTATTCTCGGTATTGGACTGAAGAAGCCACTGGCTGTAAGTCAGTAAGTAGGTTTATTCAGGTATATACATAAATACAGCTACATAGATTATCATACATAGCAGCATATGTGTAGAGAACCTAGGACTATTTCCCAGTAAAAGTGGGCCTTAGACAAGGATGTGTGATGTCACCGTGGTTGTTCAATATATTTATAGATGGGGTTGTAAGAGAAGTGAATGCGAGGGTCTTGGCAAGAGGTGTGGGGTTAAAAGATAAAGAATCAAATACAAAGTGGGAGTTGTCACAGTTGCTTTTTGCTGATGACACTGTGCTTTTGGGAGATTCTGAAGAGAAGTTGCAGAGGTTGGTGGATGAATTTGGTAGGGTGTGTAAAAGAAGAAAATTGAAAGTGAATATAGGAAAGAGTAAGGTGATGAGGATAACAAAAAGATTAGGTGACGAAAGATTGGATATCAGATTGGAGGGAGAGAGTATGGAGGAGGTGAATGTATTCAGATATTTAGCAGTGGACGTGTCAGCAGATGGGTCTATGAAGGATGAGGTGAATCATAGAATTGATGAGGGGAAAAGGGTGAGTGGAGCACTTCGGAGTCTGTGGAGACAAAGAACTTTGTCCATGGAAATAAAGAGGGGAATGTATGAGAGTATAGTTATACCAACACTCTTATATGGATGTGAAGCATGGGTGATGAATGTTGCAACGAGGAGAAGGCTGGAGGCAGTGGAGATGTCATGTCTGAGGTCAATGTGTGGTGTGAATATAATGCAGAGAATTCGGAGTTTGGAAATTAGGAGGAGGTGCGGGATTACCAAAACTATTATCCAGAGAGCTGAGGAAGGGTTGTTGAGGTGGTTCGGACATGTAGAGAGAATGGAACGAGACAGAATGACTTCGAGAGTGTATAAATCTGTAGTGGAGGGAAGGCGGCGTAGGGGTCAGCCTAGGAAAGGTTGGAGGGAGGGGGTAAAGGAGGTTTTGTGTGCGAGGGGCTTGGACTTCCAGCAAGCATGTGTGAGTGTATTCGATAGGAGTGAATGGAGACAAATGGTTTTTAATACTTGACGTGCTGTTGGAGTGTTAGCAAAGTAACATTTATGAAGGGATTCAGGGAAACTGGCAGGCCGAACTTGAGTCCTGGAGATGGGAAGTACAGTGTCTGCACTCTGAAGGAGGGGTGTTAATGTTGCAGTTTTATAACTGTAGTGTAAAGCACCCCTCTGGCAAGACAGTGATGGAGTGAATGATGATGAAAGTTTTTCTTTTTCGGGCCACCCTGCCTTGGTGGGAATCGGCCGATGTGTTAATAAAATAAAAATAAAACCTAGGATAACCCAGAAAAGTCAGTGACTTATTTCCATGGCGAAACGTTTCCTCATTCAAGATTCCCAAATGTTACAAGAGTGCCTCATTCTTCAAATTAACTATCCGTTGGCTTTAGACATGTTAAATTATCAATTCTTTACTAATTTTAATAAAACATTACTGCAAGGTTTGTATTGCCTAATTTTTCTCTGGTGTATAGCAATAAAAGCTATGTTCACAAAATGCTGAAGGCTAATGTTACAAAAGATATACGAATATAAAGGGTATCTGATTGTATGATTTGACACCTACTGAATAAATTATTGCCACCTAAATATTATAATGGACAACTTGAGCTGATGGGTTAATGTGTATGTTAAGCTTATTGTGAATTATTATGATTATGTGAGCAAATTACCTGCATGAGGTTTACAGGGCATTACCTGAATTATTACAGGCAAGTAATTTGGGTGAGATAAGTGGGACTTAAGTCAAAGCAGGTCGCTGAACTGTAACTCCCTCGATGCTCACTTCTTCACCACTCTCAGAAAAAGCTAGACCTGACATTAAATTAATAATTATATTAAAAACCAGCTACCCTAGTAAATTAAAGTTGTGGACTGTATATGATTAGACTTGCTGGGTATACAAAAGAAATTTGTATTACCACTTACCATTTAATTACTGTAGATGGATCACACCACAACACCTGTCTCAAACCTAGACCCTATACTGGCCAGCTAGAGATCTAAATGCAAGAACTAATTGCAGACTTACCTGTGAGCGATGTTCGTATCCCTTATCTTCCATCATCCACATGTAATACTTGAGGTCCTGCAAATTTCCTGTCCCAATTCTTCAGCAGGGGACATTAACACGGGTTCCTAATTACAAATTCATGCCGAAACCCCCCAATTTGGTTCGGAAGACCGGATTATTAATAGAATTTCCCACAACAATCAGTGTTCACAAATTACAAATGGCGTCTTCTATTTTTCTGTCCTTGTTGCCGAATTGTAAAGGTTTTCCAAACTATCCCAATTCTTCAGCAGGAGTGTGTCAGTAATTTCTAAATTACAGAATGAGGCCAATATACACCAATTGACCTTCGAGAACGCACTACACAATTCAGACCAGTGTTCACACATTAAATTCAATATGGCGTCTCTCTGTGGTGTCACCCCGGTTGTTCTGCCTCCCCCCTTACTCAAAATTTCTTGAAGGTCCAAATAGCATCACATTTTAATATGCAATTATTATATTATTCATTTATATGTTCTACATTTAGGAAATTATGTAAAAAAAATCCACACTGCGGCGGGGGGATGATCGTTGATAAACGACTTAATTAAAATTGTTTTTGTATTCCATCTTGGTTTACAATTTTTACACATTTATAATTAAAATTATCAGAGAATGGGCTTTTGTTTAAAGGTAGGATACATTACATTTTCACACAATTCATTTTGTAATGAGGAGACTATGCCCAGCCCTTCTAGGGCAGGGTAGGTGCCAGAGCTGGAGCTTGCTACCATCTGCAGCTCACAAGACTGCCATTCCCATTAGCCCCCCTGGGGTGGGGAAGATGGCAGACCAGAGAGGCCTAGCTTCTCCCTACGAGCTAGGCCTGGGGACAGTTGGTCCCAACGATGAGGAGGTACTTGTACTTCCTCCCATGGGAGACATTAGTCTGAGAGACTCCCGAGAAAGAGAGCCAAGGCCGGGCCACCACTTGGAAAAGGCCCGGGCCGGGAGAGTACCGGCGAATCAGGAAGAAGATGTAGCATAATAATCACCCCCTATTAGAAGACGTATTGGCCCCACCGAGTCACCATTTATACCTGAGGGTGCCAATTCTACACTATTTTGTGAAAGCCTGTCAGTAGCTTCACTAAGCGCTATTGTAGAGATTTTCTGTGGGAGTCTATCTACTATAGCTGCATTGATACTTTTTTTCTCAATGCCCAAGCCGACATTTATATACAGTGTCGTACAACTGGCCCTTTTATCTGACAGAAAACCAGATAATTTTAAATTTGTTGGATCCTCCATTTGCAGTTTCGTATCATTAAGGCAACTACGTTTTATGAATGTGCATTGAGATCCCTGGTCCAGTAATGCAGTTACATTTTTTGATTTACGCCTTTTATCCCGAATTTTTACATTCACCACGGGTTAGGCTAATTCAGCTATGCCATCATCATTAACATTAGCTGCAATTTTTACATTAGTAACTGTTGTTTCAGTGTTAACATAATTATTACCATGATTGTCATTATCATCATAATTATTTGTGGCATTGATAACAATTATTGAGTTTGGCAAAACAATCCTTTACCTTATGACTACCTAAACATCTGATACATTTGTAAAGTTCTTCTAAGCTTTCCACCTTAACATCCCATGAATCATAAGCATTACAATTCTCGGAGAAATGAGAACCCTTGCAAAAAAGGCAATTCCTCTTTTGCTTGACTTGTCCATTATTAACTAGGCCACTCTTATTAAGGTACTTATTCCTCTTAATTTGATGTGGAGAACCTTTATTTTTGGTTCCTGCCACTTGATATGTGCCTATGCATCCCTTTTTATGGGATGAATTATGAGGATTATTAACATTAGGATAATTTTTCCACTTGTGAGACCTGACAGATACATCATAGTCATCATGTGAAATATTCTTAGAATTATTTGTCTGGCTGGTCTGTAATTGAACAATTAATTCTTGTAGAACCTGTCTTATTTCCTCCAGAGAAAAATAACCTTTGTGGTATATATTAGATAGCCACTCTATAGTCCTGTAGCTCAATATATTCTGTAAGACAGCACTTAATATCCGGTCTAATTCACCCAAATCAAACCTATTACTCAAGGACTTAAGAGTGCTTTCTAATTTGACCCTAAATTGTTGCAAATTGTGGTAATTGTGTTCTGGAGTTCTTAAATTAATCACAGTATTTACTAGGTCTAACCTACCACTTACCATTTAATTACTGTAGATGGATCACTCCACAACATCTGCCTGACACCTAGACTCTACACTGGCCAGCTAGAGATCTAAATGCAAAGACTAATGGTGCATTTCCCTGTGAGTGATGTTCGTATCCCTTATCTTCCTCCATCCAGACGTAATTCTTGGGGTCCGCAAATTTCCGGTCCCAATTCTTCAGAAGGGGACATTAACACTGGTTCCTAATTACAAATTCAGGCCGAAACCCCCAAATTTGGCTCGGAAGACACCAGATTATTAGCAGAATTTCCCACGACAACCAGTGTTCACAAATTACTAATGACATCCTCTATTTTTCTGTCCTTGTTGCTGAATTATAAGGGTTTTCCACACTATCCCAATTCTTCAGCAGGAATGTGTCAGCAATTTCTAAATTACGGATTGAGGCTGATATACACCAACTGACCTTCGAGAACGCCTGATTATATTGCACAATTCAGACGAGTGTTCACACATTAAATTCAGTATGGCGTCTCTCTGAGGCGTCACTCCCCCGGCTGTTCTGCCTTCCCCCCCTCACTCGAAATTTCTCGAAGGGCCCAAATAGCATCACATTTTAATACACAATTATTTCAATTATTATATTATTTATATATATGTTCTTCATTTAGGAAATTATGTAAAAAAAACTATATATATATATATATATATATATATATATATATATAATGTCGCTTAGTGTTTTGGGTATAACTTTAAGTCTATTAGATCTAAGATATATATTATGCTTACCGGTCAGTTTTTGTCACTTTTATATTTATCAAGTTCTCAAAATTCAAGTTTGGCATTACTAGATCTACGAAGAAGCAACAGTGTTTAATTGTACATAGTCAAGTTTCTAATTTTTATTATAGTATAATGCAGTTGAATTTAGTCTAAAAGCTGTTATTATACTTAAGCTCATTTGAAAGTCGAGTCCTATTTAAGATTTACCACCACTGTCCAGGATGCGACTCACAACAGTCGGCTAACATCCTGGTACCTATTTATTGCTTGAACAGGGACAATAGGTGTAAGGAGATATCCCCTTATGTCTTGCTGTGCCCAGAAATTGTATTGTTGTTCCCTCGGTTGTAAGCTTTGTGCTTTACCAATGAGTTATACGTTACCTTAATTTATGATTACTTATAAAGTGACACTGTATACATTTAAAAAATGCAGGGTAAATACACAGAGACGTATTTTTTAGCGTATAGAAGAATCAGGACCTTGATGAACCTTTTCCAGCTACCTTGATGAACCTTTTCCAGCCAGATGAACTTAAAATTAACTATCCAACTGACTGTCGTCAAATGAAGATAGCGTTTATAGGTTGCATAACCAGCTAAATTAGAAATTAAAGCAACACAGTGGTCCAAGCAGCCTCGCCTCGCATGCCCTTGGTTTGGGCGTCCTAGTATGACCTCAGCAAAACTTCCTATTACTCTACTTTGCTTCACCAGTCAGCGAGCTAGTAATATACAAATAATTACTATGAATAATATATATATGTCCTGCCGAATAGGTAAAACTTGCTATTTTGGCTTAAATAGCATCGCTCTTCTTGCCGAATAAGGCAAGCGAAAATTTGTATATGAAATAATTTCGCAAAAATCATTCTGAACCTAACGAAAAATATATATTTCATTGTGTTTGTTCATTATTAAATTATTATAAGCTTGTCTAAAATATTTTAGTTGGATTAGGCTAAATTAAATCGAGCTTTTTATAATAAGGTAAGTTTTCTAAGGTACTTTTGGTACAAAAATCATTAATATTTGCCTTAACATAAATTAAAAATATCTTTATGCGTATAAGAGAAAATTTTAGAAAGGACTTAATTTTAAATGAGTTCTTGCTAATTGACCAATTTTACCTATTCGGCACGACATATATAGTAGGACGACATATATGGTAGGAGAAAACAATTTTCAAACAGCTTCTGGGAGAACCTTGAGTTTTCCCTGAATCAAATTTATTCTTTTCTCTGAGGATGAGGATCCCCAGGGCACTTCCAGAGGTCCTACCTCCTATATATATATATATATATATATATATATATATATATATATATATATATATATATATATATATATATATATATATATATATATATATATATATATATATTTGTATATATATATATATATATATATATATATATATATATATATATATATTTGTATATATATATATATATATATATATATATATATATATATATATATATATATATATATATATTTATATATATATTAATATATATATATATATATATATATATATATATATATTTATATATATATATATATATATATATATATATATATATATATATATATATATATACTATAATATTTTTTAAGTCATATCCCCCCCCTTAATAATATCTAAGTCACATGTCTCCAGGTTTGTTTTCAAATCCACATAGACTTATAATTCGTGAGTTTTTATCAACATTATAATTCGGAGTTGGTCTCAAAAATGCTTCGTCAATTGTGGCTAAACAAATCATATGATTGATATAACTTGTAGACGATGACTTGTGAAGTACTTATGTCTTGGAAGACAGTTGACAAGAAGCACATTCAGTGAGGAGGACTTGTATAATTCTCAGTCTTGGTAGACAGGCACTTCATTATAGTAAGACAGCCAGTAGAGTGGCTGCTTAGTTATATAATCCATTTACTGGCGCTAAGGCCCAGCTCAAGAGATACTTTTTTAAGTGGTGTAGAAAAAAAACAATCATATCTTAAGAGGAAGGAACACTAATCATATCGTTATTCTTAATATATTAAATAAACAACACTAAACCCATAACTCATTCAAAATTACATTAATAAAGGTGTATAACTATATGCAATGTAGAAACTATGTGACAGCGTTTTTTTTTGTGTTAGTAATGAGTTATAGATGTTTTGCTTATAAAGAATAAGTCACAATATCGCATCTGGAATATTTCTGACCTACAAATTGTAATTAAAAGAATGGTCAATCCTGGACCAAACATTATATCAGGTCACAAAATGATAATGACTCAGAACAGATGGAAACGTCATTAAGTTATCATTTTATTTTGATGGCTAGTTGTTTTATATGTTTATGTCATGAGAGGACAACACAATAGTTTAGAGGCAACAAGAAGAGGAAGCAATAAGAGTGTTGTGTGGTGGGCACTGGGCACCTTCATGATAGTGTAGGATGAGTCAGGTGGGTGAGTCACATCACTAGTGACCACTAGAGTGACCACGACTCAACACTCATCTTTCCTGGCCACTACAATGAACCAGTGAATGAGCCACAATCTTTGTGTCATGTGATTACCATTCACGTCTCACCATGAAATTCATAAAATTTTAGCTAACCAAGAAATGTCTGACTAGTTTGTGGACTGTATTTAATAAACTCAGAAATCTTTGTGTGTACGCATGTTCTCTATGTATATGTCGTGCCGAATAGGTAAAACTGGTCAATTAGCAAGAACTCATTTAAAATTAAGTCCTTTCTAAAAATTTCTCTTATACGTTTAAAAAAATATTTATTTTTTCATTTATGTTAATGTAAAAATTAATAATTTTGTACCAAAATAACCTTAGAAAACTTACGTAACCTTAGTATAACAAGCACAATTTAATTTAGCCTAATCCAACTAAATATATTGTAGGTAAGTTTACAATAATTTAATATTAAACAAACACAATGAAATATTTTTTTCGGTACGTTCAGAATGATTTTCGCTTGTCTTATTCGGCAAGAAGAGCCTTGCTATTTAAGCTAAAATCTCAAGTTTTACCTGTTAGGTACAATATAGTATATATATATATATATATATATATATATATATATTTTTTTTTTTATTATTTTTTTATTAACACATTGGCCGATTCCCACCAAGGCAGGGTGGCCCGAAAAAGAAAAACTTTCATCATCATTCACTCCATCACTGTCTTGCCAGAAGGGTGCTTTACACTACAGTTATAAAACTGCAACATTAACACCCCTCCTTCAGAGTGCCGGCACTGTACTTCCCATCTCCAGAACTCAAGTCCGGCCTGCCGGTTTCCCTGAATCCCTTCATAAATGTTACTTTGCTCATATATATGCTCATATATATGCACATATATGTATATAGGTTAGGTTAGGACAAGTGTTTCCTGACGCGGGTCTTAGTCAGATGATGACCCACCGTTGGAGCTTTTGGTCATTTGACCGAGGCCTTCCGCTGGCTTACCGGTAAACCACTTTAAAAATTATGGTCATATTTATAACTATTTGGAATATATATAAAATAATATATATATATATATATATATATATATATATATATATATATATATATATATATATATATATATATATATATATATATATATATATATATACGTATACGTATATTCACTCAGAATTTAGAA
Organism: Cherax destructor; assembly: GCA_009830355.1. Classification (NCBI taxonomy): domain Eukaryota; kingdom Metazoa; phylum Arthropoda; class Malacostraca; order Decapoda; family Parastacidae; genus Cherax; species Cherax destructor. The sequence continues at coordinate 84,953 of WNWK01004064.1, forward strand.
CGCGCCCTAGAATTTATTAAACTTAAAATTAAGTATTTTTTCAAATACTTTTTCTTTCTTTTGTGTATTTTGTACTTTGGCTCTTCTTTCAAATACTTCATTTTTCCTTTTATATATTCTGTACTTTTAGCTTTTGTGCATCCATACTTTTTTGTATATATAATATGTCACAAAATAAGAAAGTTACCCATTCAATGAAAGAAAGTAAGAACAAAACAGAGTAAAGTTTAAAAGAGAAATTCGGCTTATTTACTGTAGTTGAGTATGTTGTGTGATAACCTTGTAGCAGCGAGGGTTGTAGCTACAGGAAGTATAATGATTCATCCATACAACCGGTGTATTAAGCCTAGGATATAGTGTCAACAGCTGGTTGGCCCAATCACTGCTTGTGTCTTCATGGAAGTAAACATTTTCAGGGGCGCTAATAGGAAACAGGAAGGAAGTTTTGGAATTTCAGAGGAAATCTGTAAAAATGACCTTAGTCACACACACCCTTACATCATCCTCGTTATTTTAATATGAACTTTGACGAACACTGGAGGAACACTGGACGAACACTGGACGAACACTGGACGAACACTGGACGAACACTGGACGAACACTGGACGAACACTGGACGAACACTGGACGAACACTGGACGAACACTGGACGAACACTGGAGGAACACTGGAGGAACACTGGAGGAACACTGGAGGAAAACTGGACGAACACTGGACGAACACTGGACGAACACTGGACGAACACTGGACGAACACTGGACGAACACTGGACGAACACTGGACGAACACTGGACGAACACTGGACGAACACTGGACGAACACTGGACGAACACTGGACGAACACTGGAAGAAAACTGGACGAACACTGGACGAACACTGGACGAACACTGGACGAACACTGGACGAACACTGGACGAACACTGGACGAACACTGGACGAACACTGGACGAACACTGGACGAACACTGGACGAACACTGGACGAACACTCTCTCACGAACCTTATTTTTGTTTTAAGTAGGTATCCTCTCCTGTACATATTGACTGGTGTTTGATTAAACTATTTATTAACTTCACTTATATTCCTGACTCCAATGGAGTCATATGTTACTAGGTATAATAACTGTACTTAGGCTTCCTTGATATAACTTTCTCAGCATTTTGAAAATCAATTGGATGGTTAAAATTTCTCACATGAATAAACAGAGCATTAGAATCTTGTCCAGTTCTAATGCTATAGTATTAACGTTAATTGTATCAGATCTGATCTGCGTTAAACACACTATGACCATCAACAATTTACAGGCCTCTCGACCTTTGTCTTCTCCTATCGCTGTTCCTCTTTTTTTTACTCCATGTTTTTTTTTTTTATATTTTTATTCCTATAATCCTTCTCAAAACAAGTGTAACCTTTCTTCTTTTATTATTATCTTTCCCTTTTCCAGTCTTCCTCTCCCTCCTGTCCTCCATTTCCTTTACTTCTGTTTTACAACCTCACTCTCTTCCTTTTTATTTCTATATATATTTATGAGATATATATCTATGAGGAATTACTAAATTGTTGTCTCAAGGACCAAGAGCTGGAGCTCTTATGACTGAGTTATTAGTAATACATGACAAAAAAAAAACCTATATGGTATTCTTACAGAATTATGGTATATGGTGGGGGCAGTGATGGCGGTGGTGGTGGGGGCAGTGATGGCGGTGGTGGTGGCGGCAGTGATGGCGGTGGTGGTGGCGGCAGTGATGGCGGTGGTGGTGGGGGCAGTGATGGCGGTGGTGGTGGGGGCAGTGATGGCGGTGGTGGTGGGGGCAGTGATGGCGGTGGTGGTGGGGGCAGTGATGGCGGTGGTGGTAGGGGCAGTGATGGCGGTGGTGGTGGGGGCAGTGATGGCGGTGGTGGTGGGGGCAGTGATGGCGGTGGTGGTGGGGGCAGTGATGGCGGTGGTGGTGGCGGCAGTGATGGCGGTGGTGGTGGCGGCAGTGATGGCGGTGGTGGTGGGTGCAGTGATGGCGGTGGTGGTGGCGGCAGTGATGGCGGTGGTGGTGGCGGCAGTGATGGCGGTGGTGGTGGCGGCAGTGATGGCGGTGGTGGTGGGGGCAGTGATGGCGGTGGTGGTGGGGGCAGTGATGGCGGTGGTGGTGGGGGCAGTGATGGCGGTGGTGGTGGGGGCAGTGATGGCGGTGGTGGTAGGGGCAGTGATGGCGGTGGTGGTGGGGGCAGTGATGGCGGTGGTGGTGGGGGCAGTGATGGCGGTGGTGGTGGGGGCAGTGATGGCGGTGGTGGTGGCGGCAGTGATGGCGGTGGTGGTGGCGGCAGTGATGGCGGTGGTGGTGGGGGCAGTGATGGCGGTGGTGGTGGCGGCAGTGATGGCGGTGGTGGTGGCGGCAGTGATGGCGGTGGTGGTGGGGCAGTGATGGCGGTGGTGGTGGGGCAGTGATGGCGGTGGTGGTGGGGCAGTGATGGCGGTGGTGGTGGGGCAGTGATGGCGGTGGTGGTGGTGGGCAGTGATGGCGGTGGTGGTGGCGGCAGTGATGGCGGTGGTGGTGGGGCAGTGATGGCGGTGGTGGTGGCGGCAGTGATGGCGGTGGTGGTGGCGGCAGTGATGGCGGTGGTGGTGGCGGCAGTGATGGCGGTGGTGGTGGGGCAGTGATGGCGGTGGTGGTGGGGCAGTGATGGCGGTGGTGGTGGGGGCAGTGATGGCGGTGGTGGTGGGGCAGTGATGGCGGTGGTGGTAGGGGCAGTGATGGCGGTGGTGGTGGGGGCAGTGATGGCGGTGGTGGGGGCAGTGATGGCGGTGGTGGTGGGGCAGTGATGGCGGTGGTGGTGGCGGCAGTGATGGCGGTGGTGGTGGCGGCAGTGATGGCGGTGGTGGTGGGTGCAGTGATGGCGGTGGTGGTGGCGGCAGTGATGGCGGTGGTGGTGGGGGCAGTGATGGCGGTGGTGGTGGCGGCAGTGATGGCGGTGGTGGTGGGGGCAGTGATGGCGGTGGTGGTGGCGGCAGTGATGGCGGTGGTGGTGGCGGCAGTGATGGCGGTGGTGGTGGGGGCAGTGATGGCGGTGGTGGTGGGGGCAGTGATGGCGGTGGTGGTGGGGGCAGTGATGGCGGTGGTGGGGGGGGCAGTGATGGCGGTGGTGGTGGCGGCAGTGATGGCGGTGGTGGTGGCGGCAGTGATCGTGATAGTGGTGGTAAGAAGTGATAGGTGGCACCTACATCTAACTGTCGTCCTGACCTGCTACTTTATATAGTTCTAGATGTGGTACCTTCCAGCTAGCATGCGTGAGCGTATTTGATAGGAGTGAATGGAGACAAATGGTTTTTAATACTTGACGTGCTGTTGGAGTGTGAGCAAAGTAACATTTATGAAGGGATTCAGGGAAACCGGCAGTGCCGGACTTGAGTCCTGGAGATGGGAAGTACAGTGCCGGCACTCTGAAGGAGGGGTGTTAATGTTGCAGTTTTATAACTGTAGTGTAAAGCACCCCTCTGGCAAGACAGTGATGGAGTGAATGATGATTAAAGTTTTTCTTTTTCGGGCCACCCTGCCTTGGTGGGAATCGGCCGATGTGTTAATAAAAAAAAAAAAAAAATATATATATATATATATATATATATATATATATATATATATATATATATATATATATATATATATATATATATATATATATATATATATATATATATATATATTGGTAGACAGCAACCACCCAGGAGGTACTACTGTCCTGCCAGGTGACTGTGAAACAGAAACCTGAAACTGTTTTACATGATGGTAGGATTGCTGGTGTCTTTTTCTGTCTCATAAACACGCTGGATAACAGGTATATCTAGCTACTTCTACTTACACTTTAGGTCACACTACACTGGCATACACATGCATATATATACATACACACATCTAGGTTTTTCTTCTTTTTCTTAATAGCTCTTGTTCTTTTATTTTCTCTATTGTCCATGGGGAAGTGGAAAAGAATCTTTCCTCCGTAAGCCATGCGTGTCGTATGAGGCGACTAAGATGCCGGGAGCAATGGGCTAGTAACCCCTTCTCCTGTACAAATCTACTAAAAACGAGAAGAAGAAAACTTTATAAAATTGGGTTGTCTGAATGTGCGTGGATGTAGTGCGGATGATAAGAAAGAGATGATTGCCGATGTTATGAATGAAAAGAAGTTGGATGTCCTGGCCCTAAGCGAAACAAAGCTGAAGGGGGTAGGCGAGTTTCAGTGGGGAGAAATAAATGGGATTAAGTCAGGAGTATCTGAGAGAGTTAGAGCTAAGGAAGGGGTAGCAATAATGTTGAAGGATCAGTTATGGAAGGAAAAGAGGAATATAAATGTGTAAATTCAAGGATTATGTGGATTAAAATAAGGGTCGGATGCGAAAAGTGGGTCATAATAAGCGTGTATGCACCTGGAGAAGAGAGGAGTGTAGAGGAGAGAGAGAGATTTTGGGAGATGTTAAGCGAATGTATAGGAACTTTTGAACCAAATGAGAGAGTAATTGTGGTAGGGACCTAAATGCTAAAGTGGGAGAAACATGCAGAGAGGGTGTAGTAGGTAAGTTTGGGGTGCCAGGTGTAAATGATAATGGGAGCCCTTTGATTGAACTTTGTATAGAAAGGGGTTTAGTTATAGGTAATACATATTTTAAGAAAAAGAGGATAAATAAGTATACAAGATATGATGTAGGGCGTAATGACAGTAGTTTGTTGGACTATGTATTGGTAGATAAAAGACTGTTGAGTAGACTTCAGGATGTGCATGTTTATAGAGGGGCTACAGATATATCAGATCACTTTTTAGTTATAGCTACAGTGGGAGTAAAAGGTAGATGGGATACAAGGAAAATAGAATCAGTAAGTAAAAGAGAGGTGAAGGTTTATAAACTAAAAGAGGAGGCAGTTAGGGTAAGATATAAACAACTATTGGAGGATAGATGGGCTAGTGAGAGTGTAGGCAATGGGGTCGAAAATGTATGGGGTAGATTTAAAAATGTAGTGTTAGAGTGTTCAGCAGAAGTTTGTGGTTACAGGCGAGTGGGTGCAGGAGGGAAGAGGAGCGATTGGTGGAATGATGATGTAAAGAGAGTAGTAAGGGAGAAAAAGTTAGCATATGAGAGGTTTTTACAAAGTAGAAGTGATGCAAGGAGGGAAGAGTATATGGAGAGAAAAAGAGAGGTTAAAAGAGTGGTGAAGCAATGTAAAAGAGAGCAGATGAGAGAGTGGGTGAGATGTTATCAGCAAATTTTGTTGAAAATAAGAAAAAGTTTTGGAATGAGATTAATAAGTTGAGGAAGCCTAGAGAACAAATGGATTTGACAGTTAAAAATAGGAGAGGAGAGTTATTAAATGGAGAGTTAGAGGTATCGGGAAGATGGAGAGAATATTTTGAGGATTTGTTAAATGTTGATGAAGACAGGGAAGCTGTGATTTCGTGTGTAGGGCAAGGAGGAATAACATCTTGTAGGAGTGTGGAAGAGCCAGTTGTGGGTGTAGGGAAGTTCGTGAGGCAGTGGGTAGAATGAAAGGGGTAAGGCAGCTGGGATTGATGGGATAAAGATAGAAATGTTAAAAGCAGGTGGGGATATAATTTTGGAGTGGTTGGTGCTATTATTTAATAAATGTATGGAAGAGGGTAAGGTACCTAGGGATTGGCAGAGAGCGTGTATTGTTCCTTTGTATAAAGGCAAAGGGGACAAAAGAGAGTGCAAAAATTATAGGGAATAAGTCTGTTGAGTGTACCTGGTAAAGTGTATGGTAGAGTTATTATTGAAAGAATTAAGAGTAAAACAGAAAGCAGGATAGCAGATGAACAAGGGGCTTTAGGAAAGGTAGGGGTGTGTAGACCAAGTGTTTACAGTGAAACATATAGGTGAACAGTATTTGGATAAGGGTAAAGATGTTTTTGTGGCATTTATGGATTTGGAAAAGGCGTATGATAGGGTAGATAGGGGGCAATGTGGCAGATGTTGCAGGTGTATGGAATAGGAGGAAGGTTACTGAAAGCAGTGAAGAGTTTTTATGAGGATAGTGAGGCTCAGGTTAGAGTGTGTAGGAGGGAAGGGACTATTTCCCAGTAAAAGTGGGCCTTAGACAAGGATGTGTGATGTCACCGTGGTTGTTCAATATATTTATAGATGGGGTTGTAAGAGAAGTGAATGCGAGGGTCTTGGCAAGAGGTGTTGGGCTAAAAGATAAAGAAGCAAATACAAAGTGGAGTTGTCACAGTTGCTTTTTGCTGATGACACTGTGCTTTGGGAGATTCTGAAGAGAAGCTGCAGAGGTTGGTGGATGAATTTGGTAGGGTGTGTAAAAGAAGAAAATTGAAAGTGAATATAGGAAAGAGTAAGGTGATGAGGATAACAAAAAGAATAGGTGACGAAAGATTGGATATCAGATTGGAGGAGAGAGTATGGAGGAGGTGAATGTATTCAGATATTTGGGAGTGGACATGTCGGCGGATGGGTCTATGAAGGATGAGGTGAATCATAGAATTGATGAGGGAAAAGGGTGAGTGGAGCACTTCGGAGTCTGTGGAGACAAAGAACCTGGTCTATGGAAGTAAAGAGGGAATGTATGAGAGTATAGTTATACCAACGCTCTTATATGGGTGTGAAGCATGGGTGATGAATGTTGCAACGAGGAGAAGGCTGGAGGCAGTGGAGATGTCATGTCTGAGGTCAATGTGTGGTGTGAATATAATGCAGAGAATTCGGAGTTTGGAAATTAGGAGGAGGTGCGGGATTACCAAAACGATTGTCCAGAGAGCTGAGGAGGGGTTGTTGAGGTGGTTTGGACATGTAGAGAGAATGGAACGAGACAGAGTGACTTCGAGAGTGTATAAATCTGTAGTGGAGGGAAGGCGGGTAGGGTCGGCCTAGGAAAGGTTGGAGGGAGGGGGTAAAGGAAGTTTTGTGTGCGAGGGCTTGGACTTCCAGCAAGCATGTGTGAGCGTATTTGATAGGAGTGAATGGAGGCATATGGTTTTAATACTTGACGTGCTGTTGGAGTGTGAGCAAAGTAACATTTATGAAGGGATTCAGGAAACCGGCAGGCCGGACTTGAGTTCTGGAGATGGGAAGTACAGTGCCGGCACTCTGAAGGAGGGTGTTAATGTTGCAGTTTTATAACTGTAGTGTAAAGCACCCTTCTGGCAAGACAGTGATGGAGTGAATGATGATGAAAGTTTTTCTTTTCGGGCCACCCTGCCTTGGTGGGAATCGGCCGATGTGTTAATAAAAAAAAATATATATATATATATATATATATATATATATATATATATATATATATATATATATATATTATATATATATATATATATATATATATATATATATATATATATATATCTGTCGTGTCGAATAGGTAAAATTATTCTCTTATACGTTTAAAGATATATATTTTTCATTTGTGTTAATGTAAATATTAATAATTTTATGCCAAAAGAACCTTAGAAAACTTACCTAACCTTATTATAACAAACGCAATTTAATTTAGCCTAATCCACTAAATATATTTTAGATAAGTTTACAATAATAATAATAAACAAACACAATGAAATATATTTTTTTTTCGTTATTTTCAGAATGATTTTTGCGAAAGTATTGCATACACAAATTTTCGCTTGTCTTATATGGCAAGAAGAACGTTGTTGTTGTGTGTGTGTACTCACCTAATTGTGGTTGCATGAGTCGAGTCATAGCTCCTGGCCCCGCCTCTTCACTGGTTGCTACTAGGTCACTCCCTGCTCCTTGAGCTTTATCATACCTCTTCTGAAAGCTATGTATGGATCCTATCTCCACCACCTCCCTTTCCAGACTATTACACTTCCTGACAACTCAGTGACTGAAGAAATACTTCCTAACATCCCTTTGGCTCATCTGAGTCTTCAGCTTCAAATTATGACCCCTTGTTGGTGTGTCTCATCTCTTAAATATCCTGTCCCTGTCCACCTTGTCGATTTCTCTCAGTATTTTATATGTTGTTATCATGTCCCCCCTGTCCTCCAGTGTCGTCAGGTCGATTTCCCTTAACCTGTCCTAATAGGGCATGCCCCTTAACTCAGGGACTAGTTTCGTTGCAAACCTTTACACTTTCTTTAATTTTTTGATATGCTTGGCCAGGTGTGGGTTCCGAACTGGTGCTGCATACTCCAGTATGGGCCTGACGTACTCGGTGTACAGAGTTCTGAAACACTCCTTACTAAGATGTCGGAATGCTATTCTTAGGTTTGGTAGTCGCCCGTATGCTGCAGCAGTTATTTAGTTGATGTGCACCTCCGGAGAAGTGTTCGGTGTTATACTCACCCCAAGATCCTTTTCCTTGAGTGAGGTTTGTAGTCTTTGGCCACCTAGACTGTACTCTGTGTGTGTGTGTGTGTGCGTGTGTTAGTTACCATTTTGTCCTAGGCACATGTCGATTAGACACTAGGCCTGTTGTATGTATGTGTATGTGTGTGTGTGTGTGTGTGTAACGAAACACTTCGAAATGTTTCGGCCCCGCCGGGAATTGAACCCGGGCACTCCGTGCGTGAAGCAAGAGCGCTAGCCACCATGCCATCGGGGCGTGTGTGTGTGTTAGTTAGTTACCATTTTGTCCTAGGCACATGTCAATTAGACACTAGGCCTGTTGTATATATATGTGTGTGTGTATGTGTATGTAAGGAAACACTTCGAAATGTTTCTGCCCCACCGGGAATTGAACCCGGCCCCTCCGTGCGTGTGTGTGTGTTAGTTAGTTAGTTACCATTTTGTCCTAGGCACATGTCTATTAGACACTAGGCCTGTTGTATGTGTGTGTGTGTGTGTGTGTGTACTCACCTAATTGTGGTTGCAGGGGTCGAGACTCAGCTCCTGGCCCCGTGTGTGTGTGTGTGTGTGTGTGTGTGTTTGTGTGTGTGTGTGTGTGTGTGTAATTTTCCAATTCTGTATTCTTTTAAAATTAAGTTACCTTTTAACTTTTCCCGAATTTATTAATTCACTTGTTCATTTTTGTTCATATCAGTAAAGAGTGGTTGTGTGTTCTGGAATTCTGTAAAACAAACGTTTTTATCCAGTCTGTGTATTTTATTGAGTGTTGTAAATCTCTCTAGATAGGTTGCCATTGTTGTATCTGTCGAAGTAACTTACCCTGTGGATACTAAATAGTTACGTAAACAAGGTTGGGCGCTGAGTATACTGTCTTCAACCACCGGAAGTAACTTTAATACCAGTACGAGGTACCTAAGTTAGGATATATTCTTAGTCCTCCACCTCTCCACTCCCCTTTCTTCATTGGTTTGTCATCCATATCACATTTTATTCGTCAGTGACTAATACCACTACCAAGGGCGCATACTAAGCCAGCACCACTACGATTTCCATGGACTCCATTGAACTTAATCTAATCTGATTAGTGGCATATCATATTTCCACTTAATTCACCCAGAGGAAAAAAAACTCATTCTGATATGGATTTCAGTAGAATGTCTTATATTGACCTCGGTCTTGGCTGTTAAGGATGGAACTATTCTCAGACAGTAGGTCAGCTAATGTAGGTGTAGGTATGGAGCTGTGACACTGTTTATATTGCTAATTGTAATTAGTCATGTGTTCCATTTTCTTCAGGTTTGATACACGCAATAGGTAGAATTACTCTTATAGGCCTAGTGCTTTCCATGAATAATAATAATAATCATAATAAAACAAAGCAACAACAATATAATAATAATAATAATAATAATAATAATAATAATAATAATAATAATAATAATTATAATAATTATAATAATAATCATCCTAGGAAAAGGAAGGTGCCCCCAATGCCTTGAATCAAGAGGATTTTAACAGCATCACGGTACCCCTTTGAATAGTTAGATTTTAAGAGGAACATCGAGTGATCGTTGTGAATTAAGTTTAAGTTAGGCTTGCAGAAAGACGCCAACGACTGGAAATTATTTCCCAACAAGCTCTGGTCTGGTGGCTAAAGCTCTCGCTTCACACGGCGAGGGCCTGGGTTCGATTCCTAGCCAGGGCAGAAACATTGGGCGTGTTTCTTTACACCTGTTGTCTATGTTCCCCATCAGTAAAATGGGTACCTGGGTGTTAGTCGACTGGTGTGAGTCGCATCCTAGGACACTGACCTAATCTGCCCGAAATGCTCAGCATAACAAGGGACTTTCTATATAGTAGTATGTCATTGATGTCAGCTAGGCCTGTATACGATGTACATGAACTTGTAGTAAATAAAGATATTATTATTATTATATTATTAAAGTTCCACCACTGCATCTGTGCTGATAGCAGTAATGGCAACCCCCGAGACGTACTTGTTACTCCACTGCCACTCATACCAGCGGTCCTGCTGCTGGTTACCATAAGAATGGAGGAACACTACAGCAGGCCTACTGGCCCACACCAGGCACGTCTTTATCAAACCATCAGTTCTGCTATAACACAAGCATACACTTCTACAACTACTACTTATATTAACTAGGTTGCCTCGTTGTCTGGCAGTTGGAGGCGGCAGGAAATTCTTCAACACTTTTCTAATCTACAGGAATGACCTACTTCCACTAGTGCATTTTTCTACTGCCGATGCCGCCTCCAACTGCTTCACCTCACCTGTTTGCAGTATATAAGCCCCTTCTCCGCGCACATGTTGCCGGGTCACCGCACTGAGGAGACCCGGGACAGGACGGGTCCTGGAAAACCTAACTGTACCTGCATATGCTGTACTGATCTGCACGATACTCACACACACTGAGTCTGCTCTCTCCTAGGATATTAGCAACTTCATGGCGCACCGTGTGTGTATTGCCCACTTCATTGTCTTCTCGGACACAGTGAAGAAGACTGACAACGCCCTTAACAACAACCCGTGACGTGAAGCTGTCCATCCTGTTCACTGCTTTAACGACAACGAAGCCGACAAGATCATCAACACCTCGTTTATAAATGTTCTCAAGGACCATAACTTCGAAGTGGCTCCTCCTGCGTCGAGGGCTAAGATCAGTGTTCGTAAAGAAGCGACATCACCAGCCAGTAATTTACGACTTGAAAAGACTCATTTAAGATTAAAAATGATTGGAACCACCGTCGACTTCGTCACAAAAATTTCAACTGCCGGCTACATGATCAAGGTCACCTTCGTCGAAATCTCCATGGCATATTAGTCACTCAGTGAAGGTTTACGCATCTCATATTACCACGTTAATCCCAAGAACACAGAACCTGAGCGATTCCACCGCATCAGCCCATGTTGGAACTGCTATGCATACACCCACCTCACCAAGGACTGCCTTTGAAAGACAAGAAATAGTGTTCCAGCTGCGGCACTGAAGGACACACTCATGAGGACAGCACCTCTGACTCTCAACCAAAATGTCTCAACTGCAAAAGTAATCATACTCTTGCAGGAAGGAAATCGTCAGTAATAGAAAGATCGATGTTCCAACTTACGCTGCAGCCACAAAGCTTCAAGCTCAAAAAATTCTCCAAGTTACCCAACATCCTACTTCTGCAACGAACTTTATTTCAACACTCCCAGACGGCTCTCCAACTACGATCATATATTGCATGATGTATGCACGCAGAAATCAATATCAAGTTCAATGAAAACAAATTTCAACTACTCAGATAGGAAAACTTGAGGAAATTAAAACTGTGTTAGGGTATACAACAAATTCTAACCACACAATAGAGTGAAAAGCTAATGTGAAAGACCTAGGAGTGATAATGTCAGAGGATCTCACCACATAAATGTATCTAGCTCATATGCTAGAAAAATGATAGGGTGGATAATGAGAACCTTCAAAACTAGGGATGCGAAGCCCATGAAAAGAACATAAGAGAGAAGGTACACTGCGGCAGGCCCACCCGTCCACGCGAGGCAGGTCCAAGTCGCCTACTAGCCGATGCCACTGACCCAACCTAGTCAGGTCCAAATCACATCCACTTAAGGAAGGAACATTGCATCAGACCTACTAGTACAAGCTAGTCACGTCCAACTCACACCCACCCACACCCACTCATATTTATCTAACCTATTTTTAAAACTCATAAACACACTGGATAACAGGTATATCTTGCTACTTCTACTTACACTTTAGGTCACACTACACAGGTATGCACATGCATAAATATACATACACATATCTAGTTTTTTTTCTCATTTTTTAATAGTTCTTGTTCTTCTTTATTTCCTCTATTCTCCATGGGAAAGTGGAAAAGAATCTTTCCACTGTAATCCATGCATATCGTATGAGGCGACTAAAATGCCGGGAGCAATGGGCTAGTAACCCCTTCTCCTGTAGAAAATACTAAAAAAGAGAAGAAGAAAAACTTTATAAAATTGGGATGTTTGAATGTGGGTGGATGTAGTGCGGATGATAAGAATGAAAAGAAGTTGGATGTCGTGGCTCTAAGCGAAACAAAGCTGAAGGGAGCAGGGGAGTTTCAGTGGGGTGAAATAAATGGGATTAAGTCAGGAGTATCTGAGAGAGTTAGAGCTAAGGAAGGGGTAGCAATAATGTTGAAGGATCAATTATGGAAGGAGAAGAGGGAATATAAATGTATAAATTCAAGGATTATGTGGATTAAAATAAGGGTCGGATGCGAAAAGTGGGTCATAATAAGTGAGTATGCACCTGGAGAAGAGAGGAGTGTAGAGGAGAGAGAGAGATTTTCGGAGATGTTAAGCGAGTGTGTAGGAACTTTTGAACCAAGTGAGAGAGTAATTGTAGTAGGACCAAGTGAGAGAGTAATTGTGGTAGGACCAAGTGAGAGAGTAATTGTGGTAGGACCAAGTGAGAGAGTAATTGTGGTAGGACCAAGTGAGAGAGTAATTGTGGTAGGACCAAGTGAGAGAGTAATTGTGGTAGGACCAAGTGAGAGAGTAATTGTGGTAGGACCAAGTGAGAGAGTAATTGTGGTAGGACCAAGTGAGAGAGTAATTGTGGTAGGACCAAGTGAGAGAGTAATTGTGGTAGGACCAAGTGAGAGAGTAATTGTGGTAGGACCAAGGGAGAGAGTAATTGTGGTAGGACCAAGTGAGAGAGTAATTGTGGTAGGACCAAGTGAGAGAGTAATTGTGGTAGGGGACCTAAATGCTAAAGTAAATGGCGAAACGTTTCCACAGTATAGATACCCAAATGCTGCACATCATTCATCAACTTATCGGTTTTGTAAAGCACTTATATAATTCCTATATACATGAAAGAGATCCTTAGGATTGGTTTTAGATTCCCCTCACAACCTTAATGTATTATTCTCTTTTGGCTTTCCTTATTCCTTTTTTTTTTTTTTTACTTCTCTCTTAAATTGAATATCTCATTCAATAAAGTAACCCTCGTCTCTTTTTGACTTGCCTGTAATGCCTCTTTTTGACTTGCCTGTAATGCCTCTTTTTGACTTGCCTGTAATGCCTCTTTTTACCCCAGAGATCGCTGTAACGTTACGGTAATAAGCACAGCCAAGTATTTTCACGTCCATCAATTGCTGATGAGCAGTAGAGTTGTAAATGAGTTGAATAATCTCGTAGGTAGCCTCAATAAGGCAAAAACTTTGGTTAGCTTTAAATAGAGGTTGGACTAGTATATGAGTGAGTGTGGGAGGGTGCGATTTGGACCTGCCTAGCATGGGACCTGTAGGTCTGCCGCAGTATTCCTTCGTTCTTATGTTCTGCAATCTTCTATTGTAACCAGTTGTTTACTGGTAATTTTCTGCGTTCAGTCTAAGCTTTATATTTTATATACGCCGTTACAACTCTTCTCCTGAAACGCCCTATTTCACACTGGATATGACGAAAGATCACAAGTCTGTTCAAAGTCCCGTGGCTTGGTTGGTAACGCACTCTGCTCATATACTTAGTGTCCGTGGTTCAACGCCCGGCATGGGCGGAAACATTGGGCGTGTTTTCTTACGCCTGCTGTCCTTGTTCACCTAGCAGTAAGTAGGTACCTGGGAGTTAGTTGATTGTTGTAGGTAGCATCCTGGGGGTGGTAGCATACGTTAGATAGTGGTGGACTTAGTAATGAGTTGAGGTAGGATAACACCTCTGTGCCTATAAAATAATTTACAAACAAAAAAAAACTTATCTCAACTATCATTTCTTACTTAACGCAGACATTCTTTTATAAAAAAATAAATGATTATTATGTTAGGTAAGAACCCTGAACATATGATTAAGTCATCATGTAGTGACTATTATGTAGTGAGCTCATGGCAGGACTTAGCACAGCTGTGATCTGTCTCTTAGTACGAGGCTGCATCTGCGTGACCGCCACACTTGTTCTCACACGTTGATCCTGATTATAGTTTAGTTTTAGTAAAGCTAAATAAACAGTCTAAACTAACCAGGGAACAGGTGGGGTTTGAACCCATGGCGAGTGAGTGGTAAAGCTCACTCGCCTTTGTTATTACGATTTCGTGATTGATTAGTGTAAACCAATATAACTTGTCGAAGATGAACTCAGATAGCTTATCCAAATATATGCTAATTTAAAAAAGCTCATTTAATCGTAACCGTCTCTCAACTTTTCAAGTTACTACCTACGAGTCATCTATATGTAACCTGGCCTATCCCAAGCACCTTTGATCAAACCAGTTTTTGTCTACTCTCCCAGATGTTCATCCACTGCAGTGCTGCCACGCACTCCAAACATTTTATATATACATGATATTCAAAGCCAAACAGTGTGATTATTTTTCCAGTCATAATGGTGTGGACGCTCTTGTCAGTTATTAACTTTTATTTATGAAATTGTTTCTGATTGTCTTGCTTATCGAAGCACGAGACGGAGGGATAGGCTTAAGAGAGCATCAGATTCCTCTTAATCCCCTTCCCAACTCAGTCTTGAGGCGTCCTTGACACTAACCGGCTGTAATCAAACACTGCTAATCTTTCGCGTTGAAAACCTTATATTTACCACTTAGCAACATGGGTAGAATATGTTAAGTGTTTCTAGCCACTGGTGCGTAATACAAAGTAGCTGGCTCAGCTGTATGACACAGATGGTGGCCTCTTCGAGTGGCCTTAATGTAAGGAACCAGTTTTGATAATTATATGTGTATCAAGGTTACTTCAGTTGCTAGTGTTAATTAACTCAGTATTATGTGTTTACACTTGCCTAACTCGATATGATGACCTTGAAACTCAAAACGAGAAAAAAAAATATAGGAAGTAAGGATACATCAGCATATGGAAGAGACCGAGAAGGGAGGAGGTATTATGATCAATTTTAATCATAGTTGAAAATCTTCAAGAGGCTTAGTGGTGGTGCGAGTATTATATTCTCTCCTCACTGCCTCTTAACTCGCAAGATATATCATGGTTTGTTGCTTTCAAGATTGTATACAATCCTAGTTTACATAGAGTGTGTATACTGTGTTTCTTTTGTATACGTGTCAGTCTGCTGAAGAGTAAACTAATCATCTAATTTTGTTCAAAAATAAAATTATGTGGGTTCGCTTGTACCAGTAAGAAGAATACTTGCTTTTGGTATATGACCCCTCAAGGGAGGTTCCTTGACGCTGGTGAGGGGCTCTTGATCTAGGGAATTGGATCTGTGCTCCAGTTCCCTGAACTGAGCCTGAATACCTTCCATCCCCCCCCCCCCACATGTGCTCCCCCATGATTATAGTAATAATAATAATAATAAAATTTTGGCATAAGAAATAGTCTCTTCGAAGAAGAGCCTCGTTGCCATTTTTGTAAGCAATGATTTCAGACAACAAGAATGAGCTCTCACAACCGACTGACTGGTCAACTCATTGGTTGAAACGACAGGAAAGGATAAAAAAAAACACAGTCTCTTCCCTGCTCCTCCGGTTACCAAGGCTACGCACAATAAGATGCTAATTTTGGGTGTAACTAAGGTTGAGAAAGCTATGTTGAGGGGCAAGCTGCAGTTCTGTGTCAGAGGGGAGTTCTCTCACTCCGTCGTTAACTCATCAGTGACGATAATTGATAATTTCGGGGTAGATGGGTGTCTCAGTGTGTTGCTTAGTAGTTCTTGTTGGCCAGAGTAACCCAGTGGTGACACTGTGGCCTGTGATGCAGTGACGTTGACGAGAGTAACCAACAGTGACTTTGTCGACGGTAATCCATAAAGTAACGCTATGGTAACCATTACTGTAACGTTGACTACGGTAACCCATACTGCGACGTTAGCTGTGGTTATCCATACTGAGACGTTGTCTGTGGTTATCCGGCTGTGGCGTCGAGTGAAACTGGCTGTGGCGTCGAGTAAAACCGGCTGTGGCGTCGAGTAAAATCGGCTGTGACGTCGAGTAATCCGGCTGTGACGTCGAGTAATTCAGCAGTGGCGTCGAATAATCAGACTATGACAAAGAAATACGAGGCAGACTAAGCCGTGCGGTGTTGCACGAGTTGCAACAACAAGGTTGATAACACGATGTAGTGAAGGCGGACACTGGCTGGTATAACGAAACCAATTGTTGATGCACAGAGGAGAAAAACAGATATTGGGGAAAAATATTTTGATTGAGAGAGCAGAGAAATATTAGTATACGTGGGAGGGAGAGTAGCCTATTTTCCACGTATGTAGGTGTGTGGCTGTAATTAAAAGCCTAAAGCTGTGTAAATACGGTGGCCATGCTGACTAGGCTTGATGTATGTCAGGGAAAACGAGGTCTGTGTATTGTGTATCTTCTTTGTCTCAAGAAACAAACACACTGGAACCTGCTCCAATTAATGGCTAAATTATTACCATAATTTTTAAATGGATGGAAAGGTAAGCCAGCGGAAGGCCTCGGTCAGATGACCAAAAGCTCCAGCTGCGTGTCATCATGTGACTAAGACCCACGTCAGGAAACACTTCTGTTTCTTGACAAACCTTACCTAACTTGCTCTAATTTTATCAAGTTATACTGTTATTAATTTTCTTTCGAAATTACTTATCCTATGGACAGTGGAGCACGGCACCTATGCTAGGCTGGGAACTGCGTAGGTGCATTTAACCACTTAACCTATGCACCGGAGCACGGCACCTAGGCTAGGCTGGGAACTGCGTAGATGCATTTAACCACTTAACCTATGCTAACCGATCAGTGTTCGGTTAGCGACTGATGCACACAAAACAATGGCACACACCTCATATAGTGGCGCTATTAAGTAGCGATATCCAAACTAATCCAGGACCTCAAACTATGGTACAGGTACAAAACAGGTAGATAAGTGACGGTGATGAGAGTCTAGTAGCTAGGAATGGTAACCTTAACTCTATATGCAATACACACATAGGTCAATGTGAGACAATAGAACCATTCTTATTATCTCAGACACCACCAGACATATGGATATACTATACTAAGGTACGAAAGAAGAACAGTAAATATACCTTATGTAAAATGTGTAAGGGGTGTACGATGATGGTAATGGTGCTACATTTCATTTTGTTTGTAACAAATGCACTTTGGCACAGTTACCCTTTAGCAATGATGACATTAATTTACTATCTAATTTTAATACAAATGACCCCTTGCTCTATATATTGATGATTATGATTGTTTTATGAAAATAGGCCTTCATTTTATTCATGTCAACGCAAGATCACTTTTTCCAAAATTGGCAGAGATTAGGGTTCTAGCTAACAGAACTAGAGCGGCAGTTATATCCATCTCGGAATCCTGGTTGGATGATACGGTGACTGACGACGAGGTCAAAATATGTTACAATATAAAATGCTTAGATAGGATTAGAAAAGGTGGTGAATTATGTGCCCACATAAGAAATAACTAAGGCTGCAACCTAAGACCTGATTTAAATAGCAAACTGGAGATTCTATGGTTTGTAGTGTTGTTTCCCAAGACAAAACCCATCTTAGTAGGAACTAGTTACCGCTCTCCTACCCATGACCAGTTCTTAGAGGACTTTTCGAGAGTCTTGTCCGGACTTGAGAACAATTGCGAGACAGTAATACTGGGAGACTTCAATATCTGTTTTCAACAGTAAAATGACTGGCTATGTAAAAATTCTAGGTTTAAATAGTTACACTCAACTAATTAATACACCAACCCGAATCACAGTTCTCAGCCACCCTAATTGACCACATACTTTGCAACCGCTCTGAGAACATTAGTCAGTCAGGGGTCATTACCACAGGTCTTAGTGATCATTTCATCATTTACTGTACCAGGAAAATAACTAGGGAACGGATAGGCCTACACAGGATAATAAAAATGAGGTAAACTAGAAACTACAGTAAAGAAACACTGGTAAATATGCTACACAATTGTGACTGGTCAGTGATAACAAGTTGCACGGACGTAAATGATGTCTGGGAAAAATTCAAAACAATGTTCACTGCCATCCTTGATAATATTGCACCAGTTAAAGAGGTTAGTATTAAACGAAGAACTGAACCCTGGATGACTACTGAGATATTAGATAATATGAAATTCAGAGACCAGTTGATAAAAAGATTTAAGGCAAACAGACAGGATATTGCAGCACTAAATGAATTCCAATGGGTGAAGAACAGAGTTCAGAGGCTTATAAAAGGCGCAAAGGCAAGACACTATTGCTCAAAAATCGAAGAGTACAAGAATAACCCTAGAAAGCTCTGGCAACAACTAAAACAGTTGGGGTATAGCCATAAACCAGTAGATAGATCTAACATAGTACTAAATATCGATAACGAGGTATGCCACGAAACAACTAAAGTGGCAAATTGTTTTAATTCTTACTACACATCTGTCGCATCAACACTAGTAAGTAAGCTACCAGCTGCATCAAATACCTTTAACACAGACTCTGATTAATTTAAAACATACTATACCAATAAAGGAGTAACTCCAAACAGTTGTCAACTAGTAAGTGTATCTCATGGCTTCGTGCAAAAAGAACTAAGCAGGTTAAACCCAACTAAGAGCACCGGCCCAGATAACATCCCGTCTAAGTTCCTAAAAGTAAAAGGAAACAAATGCAACTAATGTGACATTTGTGTCCTTTTACTTAACATATTGTCGGTAATTTTACCAATATTAATACAAGTTCCTAAAAGATATTGCCTCTGAACTGCCAATCCCCATTGCTATTACGGTGTAGTATAATAAACATTATATATATATATATATATATATATATATATATATATATATATATATATATATATATATATATATATGTCGTGTCAGTATCATATATACACTTGTGTAGTGTATCAACGTTCTTCTTAAGTTATACAGCGGGTCCCTTTGCGTGTGACGTCACGATACCCACTGACGTCAGAGGCTCAGCGCATGTGCATAGCCTCGTATAGGCGTACCCCCTCAGAAGCAACAGACCTACGGCTGGACAGACGTGGCTGGGCTCTCTCCTTCACAGACCGTAAATATACCGTAACCATCCAACAAGGAGTGTCTTTGACTACCTAAATATCTCTCTCAAGACCCACACGACATATATATATATATATGCAAGACAACCACTATGAAAAAAATAGAAGAATTCCAAGCGCTTTCGTGACTACTCACATTATCAAGGAACTATAAAAGGAAACATGACAAGAAGGCTTATAAAGAGGCAGAATACACCTCACAGTCACATCACACTAACAAAGACAACACCTCACAGTAGCGTAACATCTCACGACTCTGTGAAGAGGAACATAAGAAAGAACCTGAAACTCTTCCCAAGAATATATATATATATATATATATATATATATATATATATATATATATATATATATATATATATATATATATATATATATACTACCGTCCTGCCAAGTGAGTGTAAAACGAAAGCCTGTATTTGTTTTACATGATGGTAGGATTGCTTGTCGTGTCAGTATCATATATACACTTGTGTAGTGTATCTTTCCTTTTATACAGCTGTCCCTTTGCGTGTGACGTCACGGTACCCGCTGACGTCAGAGGCTCAGCGCATGTGCACAGCCTCTCATAGAGGCACTCCCTCACTAACGTTAGACCTACAGGCGAGACAGACGGCGTGGCTGGACTCTCATTTACTTACTGTAAATATACCGTAACCATCCAGCAAGGAGTATCTTTGACCTCCTATATATCTCTCCCAAGACCCACGCGACAAGTGGTGGCAGCGGTGGGATACATCTGGATAGGATTGGGACCGTTGATATTACCCTTGTCCAGCCACGCCGTCTGTCTCGCCTGTAGGTCTAACGTTAGTGAGGGAGTGCCTCTATGAGAGGCTGTGCACATGCGCTGAGCCTCTGACGTCAGCGGGTACCGTGACGTCACACGCAAAGGGACCAGCTGTATAAAAGGAAAGATACACTACACAAGTGTATATATGATACTGACACGACAATTTGTTGCGTGGAGGTTCTTTCGCAGATTGGGTAATGAACAGACGAGTTTGGGATGGTAACTTGGTATATTAGACAAGGTGGAAGTCTCAGAGCCGTAGGCCTGCGTGTCTGTCCTGCACTGAGTCTGGATGGTAACTGGCACTGCCCCGAGCAGGGCTCATAGCGTTCAAAGTATTGACCTTTGACATTGGTGACCTTTGACATTGGCTAACGGTTGCATCGGATGGTCACGTGAGCAGAAACGGTTATACCCTATGAACTCTCACTGAGCTTACAGTGACATGCTGGTGTCTTTTTTCTGTCTCATAAACATGCATGATTTCAGGTATGTCTTGTTACTTCTACTTACACTTAGGTCACACTACACATTCATGTACAAGCATATATATACACACCCCTCTGGGTTTTCTTCTATTTTCTTACTAGTTCTTGTTCTTATTTCCTCTTATCTCCATGGGGAAGTGGAACAGAATTCTTCCTCCGTAAGCCATGCGTGTCGTAAGAGGCGATTAAAATGCCGGGAGCAAGGGGCTAGTAACCCCTTCTTCTGTGTATATTACTAATTGTAAAAGGAGAAACTTTCGTTTTTCCTTTTGGGCCACCCTGCCTCGGTGGCCACCCTGCCTCGGTGGCCACCCTGCCTCGGTGGCCACCCTGCCTCGGTGGCCACCCTGCCTCGGTGGCCACCCTGCCTCGGTGGCCACCCTGCCTCGGTGGCCACCCTGCCTTGGTGGGAAACGGCCGACGTGTTGAAAGAAAGATATATATATATATATATATATATAATATATATATATATATATATATATATATATATATATATATATATATATATATATATATATATATATATATAAATAATTCTTCATAGTTCCAGGATTGTACTGAAACCGGAACTATGGAGCCTTATTTTTTTTATATATATAAAATGTTTAATATACTACGCCGTAATAATTGCTCACATAATAAATTTGTCTATCACCACTAATACCGTACTAGAGGGGTTCAAGGAGGCCAGAGTTACTCCTGTCTACAAAAAAAATAGTAGGTCTTATGTCAGCAACTATAGGCCTGTTAGTATACTCAGTGTAATATCCAAAGTTCTAGAGAGGGCGGTGTACTGTCAAATAGTTAAGTAGCTTAATGACAACAACATTCTTCATAGTTACCAATCAGGCTTTAGATCTTACTCAACCGACATCTCCCTAATTTATCTGATGGATTACATGAGAACTGAAATGTCGATAGGGAACCTCATAGGAATGGTAACCTTAGACTTGCAAAAGGCCTTCGATACTGTCAACCACAATATATTATGTAAGAGACTTCAAGCTATTGGCATAAGTTCCGTAGACTGGTTTAAGTCCTATCTTAGCAACAGGAAACAAACTGTCAAAATCAACAAAACAGACTCAGAACCCCTGCCGATAGCATGTGGAGTTCCCCAAGGTAGTATTCTGGGTCCCTTATTATTCATATGTTATATAAACGACATGCCAATCAGTGTCAAGTGCAAACTCCTACTGTATGCGGATGACAGTGCTCTGTTAGTGTCAGGTAAAGACCCACAAGATATAGCTAATGTAATAACACTAGAACTAGAGTCCTGCAGCAAATGGTTAGTAGAAAACAAACTATCGTTACACCTCGGGAAAACAGAAGCCATACTCTTTGGCACGAAACATAAACTGAGAAGGGTAAATAATTTTAATGTCCGGTGTAATGGGGAATCCATCACTTCAGTTTCCTCAGTAACATATCTGGGAATCCCCTTTGACCCATGCATGTCAGGAGAACTGATAGGGAACAGTGTAATAAAGAATGCGAATGCCAGACTGAAGTTCCTCTACAGACAAGCACAGTGTCTACCTACTGAGGCTCGCAGGACCCTATGTCTAGCCCTTATACAATGTCATATGGACTACGCTTGCTCTTCATGGTACTCTGCCTTGACAAAAAAAACAACAACAACAACAACTGAACAAAATGGTAAGATTCATCCTGGACCTGTGTCCAAGAGAACATGTAGGCCTGGATGAATTACAACAATTGATTATGCTGAATATTGAAGACAGAGTAAAACAAATTAAGTTAAATCAAGTTTATAAAATTGCTCACAAACAGTGTCCAGAATATCTTGCTGCTAATTTTGTCAAGGCTGGGAACCAAAGCAGTCATAGTACTAGGGGGAGAGAGCACAACTTTGTAGTACCCACAGTCAGTGGCCAGGCTTCAAACACCTTTTATTGTACAGCAATAAAGGAATGGAACAGACTGCCTGCACATGTCAAAGCCAGTCATACCATGAGCCAGTTCAAGAAGAGAGCCATAAGGTACCTAATGAATGTAGCGACAGAAAGGGAGGAGAATGATTTTTATTTTTTTTAGATAACATACATGTACATGTAAATGACTCTTTTTACCTTATTCTTAGTATATATTCTTTATAGTATAATAATATGAT
Organism: Cherax destructor; assembly: GCA_009830355.1. Taxonomy (NCBI): domain Eukaryota; kingdom Metazoa; phylum Arthropoda; class Malacostraca; order Decapoda; family Parastacidae; genus Cherax; species Cherax destructor. The sequence continues at coordinate 107,717 of WNWK01004064.1, forward strand.
ATTATCTCCTTTATATCATAATAATAAGGTATTAAAAGGACCCCAATGGAAATAAGTCACTCTGACTTTTTTGGGTTATCCTGGGTTCTCTACACATATGCTGCTATGTATGATAATCTATGTAAATGTATTTGTGTATACCTGAATAAACTTACACACCCTCCTCCACACCAAATTTCTCGAAGGGTCAAATCAGCGTCACATTTTAATACAATTATTATATTATTCATATTTACACATGCTGAATTTCGAAAAAAAAATCCAGTTTATTTATATTCAGATTTTTTTTAATAAATTTTCAAGGTTAAAGCATCTGAGTGTAATTAAGATACCCTCGTTGAGGTATGGTGGTCAGCTGACACTTGAACTGATCGTCTTTAAGTTCTACATTTAACATTATTTCAACCACCTGGTCTGTTGCTCTTTGACTTTCTATACTTTTTCATACATTTTCTTAGACACTCGCTCATACAGTATCAGCTAAATTTTCTGGGCTTATCATAGGCTAATACGTTTTTTGAAAACAGTAGTTAAATGTTTCTAAGCCAAAGGTACAAACATCTCTGTTAATGAAGAGAAGAGGATTGGGAGAGCTGGGAAAGAAGGGATTCAATTCCTGTGATCAAGAGCACCTTCACCGTGGCAAGGGTCTGTCTACAGTATTAGTCTCTGCTAACTAACTTATTATTATATTAATAACTTTAATTGCCTTAAGAGGTTCTCAGGGTAAATTTTATAACGTTTCCTGCATATCAGAAATTTGTTTATTTTTATTTTTTTATTAGGTTAGCTAAGTAAAGTGACATTAGGCTGGGTTACGTTACATGAACCAAAAAAAATAAAATGAATTTGGCCACAAATAAAATATGTGCGACACGTGTGGCTACGCAGTGGTTGAGCACAACCTAAGGAACGTTCAAATATGCACGAGTATCAGTGGTGGTGAGAGCATAGGTTGCAACACACTTGATTCTAAATACTAAACCAACATTACTTGAGAATAAATTTAAATGTCAATTATATATATTTTTTTTTGGTGCGATTCGTTTACATTATTGAGACCGACTGCACCAGCTGTCCCGTGGTGACGACACCAACATTGTAACAGGCTGCGGCTCCACTGTCTCTGGCCTACACAACAGGCCACAGCTCTGCTGCTATGTTGACGACTACTACAACACATCATGACCACTCTGGTTTGTACGTTGAAGACTATACAAAAGACCATAGCTAAACACAATACAGCATGACTATGCTGGTGCGTATGTTGAGGACTGCGAAACAGATTAGAGTTATGCTAGTTTGCATGTTGAAGAGCCACGCAACAAGCCATCGGCTAAGTATGGCAGACCAGGAACTATGCACATCAGACCATAGGCTCTTCTCAACAATACAATTAATGTGACATTTTATTATGGCTACGTTTCGCTCTCCAGGAGCTTTCTCAAGCCGTTTACCTAGCAACATCTTATGCTCAATAAGCAAGGGCTATTTTAGCTCGTTTGTTGGGGACTACACGACAGGCCAGGGCTATGTTGGGTCTTATCAGAGGTATATTGTTCGTACACTCAGTTGCCACTTTATTAGGTACATCTTTTTAGTACTGGGTAGGACCCCTCCCCCCTCTTTTATCCCCAGAGCAGCCTGAATTCTTCGTGTCCATGTTGACATAATAGCATCATGCAGTTGCTGCAGATTTATTGGCTGCACAGGCAGAATGGATCCATATTATTTAAGCAAAATTCTGACCTTACCATCTGCATGTCGCAGTAGAAATTGCGATTCGTCAGACCAGGTGACGCTCTTCCAATCTTCAACTATCCACTGTAGCCTCAGTTTCCTGTTCTTAGCTGACTGAAGTGGAACCCGGTGTGGTAGTCTGCTGGACCCATCCACTTAAAGATTTGATGTGTTGTGCATTCGGAGATGCTCTTGTGCATACCACTGTTGTAATGCTTAGTTATTTGAGTCACTGTCACCTTTTTATTAGGCTGAACCAGTCTGTCCATTCTCCTCTGACCTTTTTCATTAACAAGGCATTTTCGGCCATAGAACTACCATGCCACTCACTGGATGCTTTGTGTTTTTCATACCATTGTCTGTAAACTCTAGAGACTGTTTGTGAAAATCTGAGGAAATCAGAAGTTTCTGTGATAAATCACCCCGTCTGAGATAAACCACCCCGTCTGAGATAAACCACCCCGTCTGAGATAAACCACCCCGTCTGAGATAAACCACTCCGTCTGCACCAACAATCATTCCATGGTCAGTCACTTACACATTTCTACCTCATTCTCATGTTTGGTCTGAACAACAACTGAACATCTTGACCATCTTTGCATGCTTTTAGGCACTGAGATGCTGTGGAGAAAATTCTCTCCAACTCCCAGGGGGCGACGACCCCTCTCAAGAGAGCTGACCTCCTCTCCTCACTGTGTGAGAAACATGAAGAAGGGGTCAAGAATGTTTTATCCATCCACTAGCAAGATGGGAGAACTTGTATTTCTTGCATATGTTGCTCAGTTAGAGCATTCCAGAAATGGTCATTTATCTTAGCACATGTTTCTGACTGCAAAATCAGACACTTTCTAATGGAATAGCAGATCCAGAGCAGATAAAATCGACACACAATATTCACATGTGTCCAGCAGAGTTTTACACTCTTACAGGAATATCTGCATTTGTTTATGTACTCGTGTTAGTCTGATGATGTTGCTGTTTTCAAAGACCAGGAAAAATTAAAGATAATTTGCTTCTAGAGTATTGATATAGCTAGTGGTATTATTCTTCTTATCCGGCACCTCAGACTCAAGGAATCCACTCCCTTGGATTCAACTGAGTCACCAGAGCCGGCCTCTATCTGTAGACATCATGTCAGCTGATAACCACCCATAAAAGGAGGGCGTAGGTTGCAGTAGGCAGATTGTAGTTTGAACTCGACCAGTGAAGATGTGACAGGAGTGACCAGGCATCACCGGCCGGGCCACGCCGTGTTGAACGTAGAAACATTCGTGGCCGTATTTAATGTGTATCATAAACCCGTGTTGGGCAATGACAATCTCCAAGAAAAATGGTAGACACTCTCCTACCGTGAATAATTACGGACTGTTAGAGAGGTGATTTTCATCAGATGTGTTCCAAGTAGACTACAGAAGTAACTTCCGATGTCATCTCTTCAATCACGCCATTGATTTCTATGTTAGTTCATTTGTGGGTACGCTACACACACCCAGGTAAGTTTTCATCACACCCTTTGTTTCACCATATAGCTGCAGCAGAAGGGTATCTATGTGGGGTTGATAAAACTAACCGTTTCAACGGGGCGGGCCTTTGTCCAAACACAGTAGAGGGTCGCCCTCGACTTCCTGAAAATATATGTCAGCAGGGCGTGTATTAACCCTAGTTATAATCACATTTCCAGCCCTGGTGGGTACTAAGACTCACTCAAAATCCCACATAGATTATGCCACGTGGTTGACTGATTAGATATTCATATTAACGAGCAGGTGTACGGGTGTACCTAATAAAGTGGCCACTGGGTGTATATTGGGTACTACACAACAGAGAGAGGGGGAGAGAGGGGCTATACACAACAGACCGAGGCTCCAGTAGGTCTTGGACTATGAGACCTTACATATTGATCTTAAAACCCCCTTCCCTGAAGCCTCTCTGTCAACTCTCCCCTCCCCTAAAACTTCCCTTCCCTCGTCATCCCTCCCCTTCCCGGAAACTTTCCCCTTCCCTTGCCTGAAACTTTCCTCTTCCCTGAACCTCCCCTTCCATCCCACCCATAACAGTCAACCATCAAGAGAGGTTAAAATAGGAAGTGCTTCTCCCACACGCCGCGTTCCGTTCCGTTGCACATAACCCTCGTCTCCCTCCGTCGTGTTCTCTGCCCTACTCGTCCCCCGACCCTCACAACACGTCACCCTCGTCTCCCTCCGTCGTGTTCTCTGCCCTACTCGTCCCCCGACCCTCACAACACAACACGTCACCCTCGTCTCCCTCCTCCGTGTTCTCTGCCCTACTCGTCCCCCGACCCTCACAACACAACAACATTCAGGAATAAGACAGCATGGAAACACTATATAGCCATACAAGATAAAACTGAGAGACTCAAGTTTTAGAACAAAAAGAATGAAGACGTTGCAAATAGCACGGATGTTGAAAGGCAATTCAAAACGATAATGAAGTGAGAACGGATCTACCTTACAACATATCTACATGACATAGTACACGACACAAACATAATAACTCTGAAGAATGCCACAGATCCCCTCACAGAAAGTGATAAAGATATGTGAAGAGCTTATGATGATTCCGGTGAGTCATCATAACAGATTAGAACCAAAAGACAAGGTCATATAGTATTAAACTGGCAAACACAATAACAACAAACGAGGAAGAGAGACTGTGGCAAAGCTAGACATATCAAGAACAATGAGAGCGGACAAGTCGTAAGGCTGTTTGTTGCCCTGCGACTTGTCCGCGGATGTTGGGAGAGAGAGAACGATCAACGTAATACCGATATTCAAGAGATAAACAGGAAGCATTTAACTGCATATCAACATCCTTGAGAGACATTACTTGCAACTTGCTGGGAAAAATAGCAAGGAAAATACTAGTGGAGTAATTTGAGAGGGAGAACTTAATAATACATGAACACTAGGCTAACAAATCAGGTAGCAGAGAGAAAGGAGAAGTTGGATTACGTATTTCTTGACACAAAATAACACGCAGACTGACACAGATACGTGGCTCAGGCTGGGTGCAATAAGTAGGGTATTAGAAGAAATAATGGAATACCTGAAATAAATCACGATCTTCGCAGACTCCTGAAGGCTCAGGCCTTGTGTATGTGAAGGAGGTTCCACGAGGGATTGATTCCTATTTTAAGTGTCAATGGTCGTGAAGTAATCAAAGCTAACGAGAATAATTTAAGTAGGTTGCAGGAATAGTAAAACAAGTGATTACTATATTTAACCTTAAATAAATGACTAATAAAAATATGCGTAGGAAACAAAAGACCGAAAGAAGTACAGAAAAATTACTCAGAATTTGGCACCGGAAGAAGTGTTGGTAGTAAACTTCACAATAATCATGTCTGCCAAGGTGAACATAAACAACACACACGACTTAAGCAAACATAAGAAATAATTGAAAGCTATTCAAAACATGTGCAAGCCAAGCCTTGAGATGCAGCATCTAGCAAAGTGCACACAGAAACTAGGCTTGCCAGAAGAAAGAAAAAATCTAGAAAGAAAAAAATAAAGGACAAGCTTTTACTAGGTTTTCTACGAACAAATGTTCATGATATAGCAGATATAAGAAGAGGTTACTGGAGTTTACGTG
>WNWK01004064.1:115568-148881 GCA_009830355.1 Cherax destructor
ACTCCTAACATTATCAAGTACCACTCCTAACATCAAGTACCACTCCTAACATCAAGTATCACTCCTAACATTATCAAGTACCACTCCTAATATTATCAAGTACCACTCCTAACATTATCAAGTACCACTCCTATATCAGTACAATCCTAACATTATCAAGTACCTCTAACATACAGTATATCTAATCAAGTACCACTCCTAACATTATCAAGTACCACTCCTAACATTATCAAGTACCACTCCTAACATTATCAAGTACCACTCCTAACATTATCAAGTACCACTCCTAACATTATCAAGTATCACTCCTAACATTATCAAGTACCACTCCTAACATTATCAAGTACCACTCCTAACATTATCAAGTACCACTCCTAACATTATCAAGTACCACTCCTATCATTATCAAGTACTACTAACATTATCAAGTACCACTCTAACATTATCAAGTACCACTCCTAACATTATCAAGTACCACTCCTAACATTATCAAGTACCACTCCTAACATTATCAAGTACTACTCTAACATCAAGTACCACTCCTAACATTATCAAGTACCACTCTAACATTATCAAGTACCACTCCTAACATTATCAAGTACCACTCTAACATTATCAAGTACCACTCCTAACATTATCAATACTACTCCTAACATCAAGTACCACTCCTAACATTATCAAGTATCCTATCATTATCAGTACCACTCCTAACATTATCAAGTACTTCTCTAACATCAAGTACCACTCTAACATTATCAAGTACCACTCATAACATTATCAAGTACCACTCCTAACATTATCAAGTACTACTCCTAACATTATCAGTACTCTCTAACATTATCAAGTACCACTCTAACATTATCAAGTACCACTCTAACATTATCAAGTACCACTCTCATCAATACCACTCCTAACATCAAGTACCACTCTAACATTATCAAGTACCACTCCTAACATTATCAAGTACCACTCCTAACATCAAGTACCACTCCTAACATTATCAAGTACCACTCCTAACATTATCAAGTACCACTCCTAACATTATAAAGTACCACTCCTAACATTATCAAGTCCCTTACATGTACCACTCCTAACATTATCAAGTACCACTCCTAACATCAAGTACACTCCTAACATCAGTATCACTCCTAACATTATCAAGTACCACTCTAATATTATCAAGTACCACTCTAACATTATCAAGTACCACTCCTAACATTATCAAGTACCACTCCTAACATTATCAAGTACCACTCCTAACATTATCAAGTATCACTCCTAACATTATCAAGTACCACTAATAACATTATCAAGTACCACTCCTAACATTATCAAGTACGACTCCTAACATTATCAAGTACCACTCCTAACATTATCAAGTACCACTCCTAACATTATCACGTATCACTCCTAACATTATCAAGTACCACTCCTAACATTATCAAGTACCACTCCTAACATTATCAAGTACCACTTCTAACATTATCAAGTACCACTCCTAACATTATCAAGTACTACTAACATTATCAAGTACCACTCCTAACATTATCAAGTACCACTCCTAACATTATCAAGTACCACTCCTAACATTATCAAGTACCACTCCTAACATTATCAAGTACTACTCCTAACATCAAGTACCACTCCTAACATTATCAAGTACCACTCCTAACATTATCAAGTACCACTCCTAACATTATCAAGTACCACTCCTAACATTATCAAGTACTACTCCTAACATCAAGTACCACTCCTAACATTATCATCACTCTACAACAGTCTTAACATTACAGTCACTCTAACATTATCAAGTCCTCTAACATCAAGTACCACTCCTAACATTATCAAGTACCACTTATCATATCAAGTCCACTCTAACATTATACGTATCTACATCAAGTACCACCCCTAACATTATCAAGTACCACTCCTAACATTATCAAGTACCACGCCTAACATTATCAAGTACCACTCCTAACATTATCAAGTACTACTCCTAACATTATCAAGTACCACTCCTAACATTATCAAGTACCACTCCTAACATTATCAAGTACCACTCCTAACATTATCAAGTACTACTCCTAACATTATCAAGTACTACTCCTAACATTATCAAGTACCACTCCTAACATTATTAAGTACCACTCCTAACATTATCAAGTACCACTCCTAACATTATCAAGTACCACTACTAACATTATCAAGTACTACTAACATTATCAAGTACCACTCCTAACATTATCAAGTAACACTCCTAACATTATCAAGTACTACTCCTAACATTATCAAGTACCACTCCTAACATTATCAAGTACCACTCCTAACATTATCAAGTACCACTCCTAACATTATCAAGTACCACTCCTAACATTATCAAGTACCTCTACCAACATTATCAAGTACCACTCCTAACATTATCAAGTACCACTACTAACATTATCAAGTACCACTACTAACATTATCAAGTACCACTACTAACATTATCAAGTACCACTACTAACATTATCAAGTACCACTCCTAACATTATCAAGTACCACTCCTAACATTATCAAGTACCACTCCTAACATTATCAAGTACCACTCCTAACATTATCAAGTACCACTACTAACATTATCAAGTACCACTACTAACATTATCAAGTACCACTCCTAACATTATCAAGTACCACTACTAACATTATCAAGTACCACTACTAACATTATCAAGTACCACTACTAACATTATCAAGTACCACTACTAACACTGAAATGCTTGTCAGTGATAAGAGAATCCAAAAGTCTGATTGCAAGGAAAAGTTAAATAATCATATTTCCAAAAAAAATGTTGGTTGTATACTTCATAATTTCAAAATTATGTTCGTTAGAAAGAAATTTCACAGCAAAATGTTAGATATGTATTCATTTATTTCCAGGAAATTATGTTTGTTTGAAATATATATCAGACCAAAATATCTATTATTTTATATAACTTGTCGAATTTTTGTTTACAAGAAATATATTTCAAATCAAATTGTCTGTTGTCTTTTATTTGCCTTTATATATCATTACTCAAAAAATGAAATGGTCCACGATATTTTTATAACTGGGTCGGTGGTTCATGGGCTGAAACGAGTTGAGAACCACTGGTTCAGGAGTTCGAAGGCGAAGAATCACTGAGCTCCTTAAGAATGCTAGATTATCTCAAACACGGAAGGAAGCGCTAACCAGGGAAGTGGAAAATATTGAGCTTAAGTTAAAGGACACATACAGGATCCAGGAGAGACAAAAGGAGCTAAAAGCGATTAGTGAAATTGAAATAAATTCGAAATATTTCTTTTCATATGGCAAAAACAAGGCAAAAACCACATCTAGTATAGGGCCCCTGCTCAGACAAGACGGATCCTACACAGATGACAACAAAGAAATGAGTGAGATACTGAAATCTCAATATAACTCTGTGTTCAGTGAGCCACTAATCACTCTAAAGATAAACATTCCAAATAATTTTTCATGAATGAGCCTCAAAACCCTGCCAATGTATGCCAAATTTCTGACATAACCCTAACTCCACTAGACTGAGAAAACCATCGACGACATGCCCATGCACTCAGCCCCAGGCCCAGACTCGTGGAACTCTGTGTTCATTACGGGCCATAAGTATGCTATGGAGAAGGAGCTTAGACACAGGTGAGATTCCATGGTCACTAAAAACAACGGATATAGCCCCACTCCATAAAGGTGGCAGCAAAACAATAGCTAAGAACTATAGACCAATAGCTTTAACGTCCCATATCATAGAAATCTTTGAAAGAGTTCTAAGAAGCAGGATTACAGACCACTTGGACTCCCAAAAATTGCACAATCCAGGACAACATGGTTTCAGAGCAGGTCGCTCCTGTTTCTCGCAACTATGATATGGTCTTAGATGCTCTGGAAAACAAACAGAATGCAGATGTAGTATACATAGATTTTGCAAAAGCCTTTGACAAGTGCAATCATGGTGTAATAGCACACAAAATGCGTGCTAAAGGGATAACTGGCAAAGTAGGCAGATGGATCTTCAACTTTCTAACCAATCGTCCTTTGCAGACGATACTAGGATCTGCATGAGAGTGTCAGCCATTGAGGACACGGCAAATCTCCAAGAACATATAAACCAAGTTTTCCAATGGGCAACGGAGAAAAATATGATGTTCAATGAAGACAAATTCCAACTATTCCGTTATGGAAAACTGGAGGAAATAATAGCTAGGACTGAGTATATTACCAACTCTAATCACACAATATTACGGAAAAGTAATGTGAAGGACCTGGGAGTGGTAATGTCCGAATATCTCACCTTCAAGGACCACAACAGTGCCACTATCACATCTGCGAGGAAACTGATAGGATGGATAATGAGAACATTCAAGACAAGAGATGCCAAGCCAATGATGATCCTTTTTAAATCACTTGTTCTCTCTAGGCTGGAATACTGCTGTACATTAACATCTCCATTCAAGGCAGGTGAAATTGCAGATCTTGAGAATGTAGAGAATATTTACTGCACGTATAAGTTCCATCAAACACCTTAACTACTGGGAATGCCTGGAAGCATTTGACTTGTACTCACTGGAGCGCAGGCGAGAGAGATACATCATAATCTACACCTGGAAGATTCTGGAGGGGCTGGTTCCTAATATGCACACAGAAATCACTCCATACGAAAGCAAAAGACTTTGCAGACGGTGCAACATACCCCCAGTGAAAAGTAGGGACGTCACTGGTACACTAAGATAAAACACAATAAGTGTTCGGGGCCCAAGACTGTTCAACAGCCTCCCACCAGCCATTAGGGGCATTACCAATAGACCCCTGGTTGTCTTCCAAATGGAGCTGGACAGATACCTAAAGTCAGTGCAGGATCAGCCGGGCTGTGGTTTGTACGTTGGACTACGTGCTACCAGCAGTAACAGCCTCGTTGATCAGGCCCTGATCCACCGGGAGGCCTGGTCGTGGACCGGGGCGCGGAAGCGTTGATCCCCGGAATGCCGTCCAGGTAGACCTGCAGATCGTCAAAGAATGCAAAATCTTAAATTAAGTTGAGGAGCTCTTGGAGGACCTGAGATGACTGCCGTAGACCCATGATGCAGCAAGGTTATGAATAACATTTCACAACCTTGTTCAGGAAGGTTATAGGAAAGCACTGGGTTGGTAATAGAGTTGTGGATGAGTGGAACAAACTCCCGAGTACCGTCATAGAAGCTGAAACGTTGTGTAGTTTTAAAAATAGGTTGGATATATACATAAGTGGGTGTGGGTGGGTGTGAGTTGGACCTGACTAGCTTGTGCTAAAAGGTCTGATGCCGTGCTCCTTAAGTGGACGTGACCTGACGTGACTAGGTGGGTCATTGGTTTAAGCTGGGAGGTGACTTGGACCTGCCTTGTATGGGCCAGTAGGCCTCCTGCAGTGTTCCTTTTTTCGTAAGGTCTTAAAAAAAAACAAGTATTCTTTTATTTTTTGTTTATTTTCATGTTTACAGATATACACTTGATTCAACCTTCAGTCAGGCTACGTCAAAGTATCATGCTTTTTATTTTCTTATATTCTAAAGGATGAGAAATTTATATATCTTATATTTGAACATTGTCCGCAGAGAAAAAAGTATAAATCAACTCCAATAACAATAAATTTTTCACTAAAATAAGCCAGAAAGTTTGTTTTCACGTTTAAACTTAATCACAGCTTCCCACTTTCTGAAAGTTCACCTTTCCTGCTTTCTTTACAACATTCTTCATCAACCGGTGATAATCCAAAGATCTTGCCAATTCTCTGTCAGTCGTGAACATTGCCAATCACTCGACCTTTCTTGAGATATAGTTCTCTGCTCAGATTTGCAAAAAAAAAAAAAAAAATCCTGATGGTACTGTATGTAAAACTGTTAACAAAATTCTATACATAAACAACTTCAGCGTTTCAGAAGGAACCATTAAGAGTGTTCAGGCACCCGAAGAGCTTCTATAAGTATACTAACACAAATAACCCGTACATAGGAGAGGAGGAGCTTACGTCGACGTTTCGGTCCGACTTGGACCATTTACAAAGTCCCACTAACACAAAGGAGAGAAGGAGGGAGTATATATAGGCCAGAAGACATTGACGGGAACAAGAGAGTTAGTAGGAAAGGAGGAAGAAAGGTATTGGTAGAGGTGGTATTAGTAGTAGTAGTGGAGTCAGTCAAATACTAAGAGAGAGGAGCACTGCAAGGGAGCTAGCGACACACAAAGGGTTGGAACAAGAACACAGAGAGGGGGAAAATAATAATAATGGACCAAATACCCAAGGCAGAAGAAAACCCAAAGGAGAAAGAGGAAAGGGGAAGAGGGAGAAGGGGAAAAGGAGAATCAGGTTAATTTAAGTCACGGGTGTTCTGAAGTTTGGAGCATTTTACAAAGTAATGGGAAAGGAAGGCATCTACAGAGACAAAGCCACGACTAAGATTCATACAAGGAAAGTTGTGTATAAGGGAGGAGTCAACCAGACGGCAACTGTGTAAGTTAGAAGTAGGGTAGACAGTTTTAGCAGAAGACCAGTCAGTAGGATGACTGTGATCTCTGACATGACAGAAAAGAGCATTGTTGGTGTCGGCAAGACTAACACTAATTTTGTGCTCCCTAAGTCTGTCAGAAAGAGATCGGCCAGTTTCTTCAAAGTACTGAAGAGGACAGGAGGAGCAAGAAATAGAGTAGACACCAGGAGCATCTATAGAGGGAGGAGATGTATGAACTAAATTGGTGCGAAGAGTGTTAGTCTGGCGAAAAGTAAGTTTGATGTCTAAGGAACAGAGAGAGTTGTTGAGATTAGAAAGACTGGAAATGTAGGGAAGGCAGAGGACAGAAGAGTTCCCAGGAGTAGAGAGTTTGGGAGAGAAGAAAGTCCGTTTAGCACGTGAGAAGGCAGAGTCTATGAAATGGGAAGGGTAGCCAAGACGGGAAAATGAATTATGAAGAGTGGAAATTTCTGATTCAAGGAACTGAGGATCACAAATGCGGAGAGCACGGAGAAAGAGGGAGATAAGAACACTGTTCTTGACAGAGGAAGCATGATAAGAAAAGTAGTGAATGTACATGCCACTGTGCATAGGCTTGTGGTACACGGAAAAAGCAAAACCTGTAACTGAGCGGTGGACATGAACATCAAGGAAAGGAAACAAGGAATTAGATTCCCATTCAGCTTTAAACTTAATGGAAGGGGCAAGATTATTAAGAGCATCAAGAAATGGTTGGAAGAGACTAGAGTCATGAGGCCAAAGAGCAAAGATGTCATCTACACAGCGGAGCCAGAGTGAAGGACGTACATCAATAGTAGGAAGACGAACAGTCTCAAAATATTCCATGTAAAGATTAGCAAGGACAGGAGATAGAGGATAACCCATAGCGACATCGAAGGTTTGAGAATAATGTCTTGGAAGGAAAAGAAATCTGAGTCCACACAAAGGCGGATAAGATCAAGAAAGACATCAGTAGGTCTAGGGAGATGAAGTAACCCTTCATTGGCCTTCTCTCTGAGAAAATTAAGGACATCATCCAGAGGGAAATTAGTGAAGAGGGACTCAACCTCAAGACTAAGTCTCTTACAGGTCGGGAGAGAGCTATGTAGATGACATCTTTGCTCTTTGGCCTCATGACTCAAGTCTCTTCCAACCATTTCTTGATGCTCTTAATAATCTTGCCCCTTCCATTAAGTTTAAAGCTGAATGGGAATCTAATTCCTTGTTTCCTTTCCTTGATGTTCATGTCCACCGCTCAGTTACAGGTTTTGCTTTTTCCGTGTACCACAAGCCTATGCACAGTGCCATGTATATTCACTACTTTTCTTATCATGCTTCCTCTGTCAAGAACAGTGTTCTTATCTCCCTCTTTCTCCGTGCTCTCCGCATTTGTGATCCTCAGTTCCTTGAATCAGAAATTTCCACTCTTCATAATTCATTTTCCCGTCTTGGCTACCCTTCCCATTTCATAGACTCTGCCTTCTCACGTGCTAAACGGACTTTCTTCTCTCCCAAACTCTCTACTCCTGGGAACTCTTCTGTCCTCTGCCTTCCCTACATTTCCAGTCTTTCTAATCTCAACAACTCTCTCTGTTCCTTAGACATCAAACTTACTTTTCGCCAGACTAACACTCTTCGCACCAATTTAGTTCATACCTCTCCACCCTCTATAGATGCTCCTGGTGTCTACTCTATTTCTTGCTCCTCCTGTCCTCTTCAGTACTTTGGAGAAACTGGCCGATCTCTTTCTGACAGACTCAGGGAGCACAAAATTAGTGTTAGTCTTGCCGACACCAACAATGCTCTTTTCTGTCATGTCAGAGATCACAGTCATCCTACTGACTGGTCTTCTGCTAAAACTGTCTACCCTACTTCTAACTTACACAGTTGCCATCTAGTTGAATCCTCCCTTATACACAACTTTCCTTGTATGAATCTTAGTCGTGGCTTTGTCTCTGTAGATGCCTTCCTTTCCCATTACTTTGTAAAATGCTCCAAACTTCAGAACACCTGTGACTTAACCTGATTCTCTTTTTTCCCCTTCTCCCTCTTTCCCTTTCCTCTTTCTCCTTTGGGTTTTCTTCTGCCTTGGGTATTTGGTCCATTATTATTATTTCCCCCTCTCTGTGTTCTTGTTCCAACCCTTTGTGTGTCCCTAGCTCCCTTGCAGTGCTCCTCTCTCTTAGTATTTGACTGACTCCACTACTACTACTACCACCTCTACCAATACCTTTCTTCCTCCTTTCCTACTAACTCTCTTGTTCCCGTCAATGTCTTCTGGCCTATATATACTCCCTCCTTCTCTCCTTTCTGTTAGTGTGGCTTTGTAAATGGTCCAAGTGGGACTGAAACGTCGTCGTAAGCTCCTCCTCCCCTATGTACGGGTTATTTGTGTATTGTTCCACTCACGGTATTGTGTCTTTTTTGTTATTTAAGTGTACTTATTTTGTTTCTTGAAAATGAGCTGTTGTAGTTCACCAAACTCTGTGAATTTGTCTGCATCTTGAATACCGTGAAAATGTCCAACACTCACTGAGTTGTCCAGTGAGTCAGTCATTTCTTAAACTTTCCTTAGTTTCTACAGGAAACCAGTATGCCCAGCGAACTCTTCTTTGTTTGGCTCTTCTTATCACTGTCATGAATGCCTCATCTACAAAAACTTGATTTTTTTTCAAATGCTTCCAGATTAGTTTTGGGATTTACCTTCATTTATAAATAGAAGTTGTAGTTATATTTTCACTTCTCGATCTTCAAGTTAAGGTTCAACAATCATCTTGAATGCTGTGACTGTTGCTCTCATCTTGGCGGAGAAAATTCCATTGTACTATAATCAACTCATGGGTTTGCATGATAGTCACACACTGCTGCATTTTTCTGCATTGAAGAATCTCGGTGTTTACTGCAAGCAGTACGTTATGCTCTACTATTATGCCTAGAACAAATCAGATTTTGGGGGTTCATTGCAGGTCAAGGTCATACCGCTTCACTCTGAACTTCAGAGTTATCGTATTTTTAAACAAATTCAGGCGAAATATTCCTTTTTTGACTTCTCTGGTAAATGACTTTTATTTCTGACGACAGTTTTTGAGTCAGAGAAATATAATTCGTTTTTAACACATAGTACTTACTAGAAGAAGAGCAAACTATATACATTTGCTTTATAACTGCAAATAATGTCTTAACTTTTGAGTTGAGCTTCGCCATATCTCCCAGTACTAGATTTAAATTGCAGGAGCCACTGGTAGTGAAGGAGTCTCTGGTGTGAGTGTCTGAGGAATGTGTGTACCTCTACACTTAGATTCTGGCTCTTCATATTTGCACTCTTGTCATATACTTAACCCTCAGACATCAATAGTTTGAGGAGCTAGTCTCTGCTGCAGCAGCGACCAGACATTGTGATGTCCCCGTCCTCCTGTTTTCCCACCCAGAAGGATGTTAGTAAAGCTCTCCGTTATCGTCACGTTATCAAAAGTTACATCAACAGACGTAGTACGTGGGAACATTTACCTTTGGTGACTCAGATCAAGTACACAGTCAAAGATTATAGCAGTGTAATTAATTGTCCTTTTCTGGAATATTTTCTTTCCCGGTTAGGTTATTATCGAGCTTTGATCGTTTTCATTACTAGTTTTATTATTTCTGGGAAAAACTTAACCCATAGCGTTCACACAGTGCTTGAGGAATGGCAGGTAGTCAGGTTTGCTCCTTAAAAAGGAGAATTACTCCAATTTTCAAGATCAAGATCACCAGCACCGAAGCGCACCTCCCTTGAAAGTAGTAGGATTGGATTTCTTCACTGTTTTTATGCATTGACATACTTGTGCACTGGAAAATAAAATTCAGTAATAATCTCAATTAATCTTAGAACATTACTGCTGTTATGGTGACAAAGTCATTAATGAGTTGTGTTGAAGCAGGTAATACAGACGCAAGTGTTACTACTGTTCCTCAGTGTTCCTTATCTCTTGCAACATGCTCTCTTCTACTGTATTTAATTATATCTTGCAACATTGCAACATGCTCTCATCTACTGTATTCGATGATCTCTTGCAAGATGCTCTCATCTACTGTATTTAATGAACACAATATTCCCTTCATATCAATCCGTTGTTCTGAGTTTAACATCATTATTATCAAAACTAAGCGCTAAACCCCCGGGGTCATACAGAGCTGCTGAGCTTAACAAATGTCACTGGATGAGATATGAGATAATACTATCTTGCTTAAATACTCCCACGTATTAAAAACTTCCTTTACAATTTTGAGCGTTGGATTTGAGATGCAGAATTTACAACTAAAGCAAATAGCTCCATTGACTTTCTTTGGTTATAAAATTCAACATCTATCATCTCTTTCTCTATTTGACAATGATCGTGTGTTAGTCTTCTGAAAATGTCGATTTTTTTCCTCCATTATTTATTATCCCAATATCCATAGTTTAAGTGCCCAGTAAATGTGTCCACTTGGTTGGTCACATAGATTTTCATTGGCGTCCCAGTTGTATATAGAACAATCCCTTTATAAAGCCTCAGAACGCCTATCAATGTTACTCTCTTCGTCAGCTTATACACAACCCACACTATCATTATCACAACACCTCAGGTTCCACAACCCACACTATCACAACACTTCAGGTTCCACAACCCACACTATCACAACACTTCAGATTCCACAACCCACACTATCACAACACTTCAGGTTCCACAACCCACACTAGCAGAAACCACGGTGATAGTTGTGGACGTGGCTTCTAGCAGAAACCACGGTGATAGTTGTGGACGTGGTCTCTAGCAGAAACCACGGTGATAGTTGTGGACGTGGTCTCTAGCAGAAACCACGGTGATAGTTGTAGACTTGGTCTCTAGCAGAAACCACGGTGATAGTTGTGGACGTGGTCTCTAGCAGAAACCACGGTGATAGTTGTGGACGTGGTCTCTAGCAGAAACCACGGTGATAGTTGTGGACATGGTCTCTAGCAGAAACCACGGTGATAGTTGTAGACTTGGTCTCTAGCAGAAACCACGGTGATAGTTGTGGACATGGTCTCTAGCAGAAACCACGGTGATAGTTGTGGACGTGGTCTCTAGCAGAAACCACGGTGATAGTTGTAGACTTGGTCTCTAGCAGAAACCACGGTGATTGTTGTGGACTTGGTCTCTAGCAGAAACCACGGTGATAGTTGTGGACGTGGTCTCTAGCAGAAACCACGGTGATAGTTGTGGACGTGGTCTCTAGCAGAAACCACGGTGATAGTTGTGGACGTGGTCTCTAGCAGAAACCACGGTGATAGTTGTGGACGTGGTCTCTAGCAGAAACCACGGTGATAGTTGTGGACGTGGTCTCTAGCAGAAACCACGATGATAGTTGTGGACGTGGTCTCTAGCAGAAACCACGGTGATAGTTGTGGACGTGGTCTCTAGCAGAAACCACGATGATAGTTGTGGACGTGGTCTCTAGCAGAAACCACGGTGATAGTAATAGACGTGGTCTCTAGCAGAAACCACGGTGATAGTTGTGGACGTGGTCTCTAGCAGAAACCACGATGATAGTTGTAGACGTGATCTCTAGCAGAAACCACGGTGATAGTTGTGGACGTGGTCTCTAGCAGAAACCACGGTGATAGTTGTGGACGTGGTCTCTAGCAGAAACACCGATGATAATTGTGGACGTGGTCTCTAGCAGAAACACCGATGATAGTTGTGGACGTGGTCTCTAGCAGAAACACCGATGATAGTTGTGGACGTGGTCTCTAGCAGAAACCACGGTGATAGTTGTGGACGTGGTCTCTAGCAGAAACCACGGTGATAGTTGTGGACGTGGTCTCTAGCAGAAACCACGGTGATAGTTGTGGACGTGGTCTCTAGCAGAAACCACGGTGATAGTTGTAGACGTGATCTCTAGCAGAAACCACGGTGATAGTTGTGGACGTGGTCTCTAGCAGAAACCACGATGATAGTTGTGGACGTGGTCTCTAGCAGAAACCACGGTGATAGTTGTGGACGTGGTCTCTAGCAGAAACCACGGTGATAGTTGTAGACGTGGTCTCTAGCATAAACCACGGTGATAGTTGTAGACGTGATCTCTAGCATAAACCACGGTGATAGTTGTAGACGTGGTCTCTAGCAGAAACCACGGTGATAGTTGTAGACGTGGTCTCTAGCAGAAACCACGGTGATAGTTGTAGACGTGATCTCTAGCATAAACCACGGTGATAGTTGTAGACGTGGTCTCTAGCAGAAACCACGGTGATAGTTGTAGACGTGGTCTGTAGCAGAAACCACGGTGATAGTTGTAGACGTGGTCTCTAGCATAAACCACGGTGATAGTTGTAGACGTGATCTCTAGCATAAACCACGGTGATAGTTGTAGACGTGGTCTCTAGCAGAAACCACGGTGATAGTTGTAGACGTGGTCTCTAGCAGAAACCACGGTGATAGTTGTAGACGTGGTCTCTAGCAGAAACCACGGTGATAGTTGTGGACGTGGTCTCTAGCAGAAACCACGATGATAGTTGTAGACGTGGTCTGTAGCAGAAACCACGATGATAGTTGTGGACGTGTTCTCTAGCAGAAACCACGATGAAGAATAACATAATGTTGTGTCTTTGTGGAACAATTCAGAACTGACACACAGTTCGGAGAGGAAACTTGAGATAAAGCTTGGTTACGTCCTGTACCCCCTTCAGACATACCTCTCCTCTGAAGACTCTTGTAATGTCGTCACACTAATACACTGGTAACCATCTTGGTTTATATCTCTCACCCCGATGCTTCTGATGTCTACTTTACATCTCGCTAGTGTTTCCCTCTCCAATACAATGGTGTTAGCATTGGTGCCATGATGAAGACCACAGCCGCACCCTAAGCTGGTCCTCAGCTAGAAGTATCTGTCCCTCTCCTGTTCGTCATACACACCCTTATCTTGAGTCGGCTTTTATACACAACGATTCTAAAGTGAATCTTAGTCCAGGTTTTGATCTGCTGATACTTGTATCTCTCCGGTAGTGTCAAATATACTCACCTTCAGAACACACGTGACTTGACCTTCGCTGTCTCACCCCTCCTGACCCTGACTATCTCACCTCTCCTTATCCTACCTTATCTTCTGGCTTTTCTCTCTTTGTTTATCATTTACGACTTGACAGTGGTCTAGAATGGACTGAAACTTTACTTCAAGTTTCCTCTCCCAACCGTGGACTGATTGTGAATTGTTGCAGTGATTGTGAGGTGAGAGTCATTCTTCACGGCAGTGAGGTGTGGTCAGTTTGACCTGACCTTTGACTTGCCAATGGTCGGTATGGTTTTTAATGCTGGTGTTGGGTATGGTTGACTTTACCTCCGCTAGGGCCCCACTATGGGCAATGTTATTATTGTTGTTATTGTTGTTGTGGGCATTTAAATTTTGCCGCTGAAGTGGCTAGTATATTCTGCACTCCTTATCCATCCTGTTGACGGCAGCACGAGAATATGGATATATAAAAGGCCTAGGAACTAGGCCTTGAAAGGGTTAACAGGAGTACATCTGGATTTATATCTACACTTCACTTATCTGTTACAAGCAAATTTAGGAAATTTGCTTAATATATCTGGTATTTTATTTTCATTAATAAGATATCTTGACATGTCACATAGGTTATTATACTGTCTATCTCTGTATTCCTCAATAAGTGGACAATTAAGCACATAGTGTTCAAGACAGTGACCATATGCCTGATCACATAATTTGCATTTAGTTTGATCATCATCTGTGTGTCTCCCAAACTGCCAGAAGTACTTGTAGCCAAGCCTCAGCCTGGCCACTACAACATCAGTCAGTACTTGTAGCCAAGCATTAGCCTGGCCACTACAACATCAGTCAGTACTTGTAGCCAAGCCTCAGCCTGGCCACTACAACATCAGTCAGTACTTGTAGCCAAGCCTCAGCCTGGCCACTACAACATCAGTCAGTGTTTTTACATAGCAAATTCCTCCATAAACGTACTTATCTACGTTCATGTTATCATAGTGGGTTATAGATCTATTCAGGCTTCTTATTGCATTCCTATAACATTCAATTTCATTATTTTCTTTCCTAATATTATTCCCGATGCCTGATACAGACACACCAAAGTTATATTCTATATTTTCCTTCAGGGTATTTTCTTTGGCTAACTTATCAACTTTATCATGAAGGAGTAATTCATTGTGTGATGGAATCTTTAAACCGTATATTAATTCCATTCTGTCTTATTTTCGTGTATCTTTACCTGGATTCTGTGAATTGTTTTCCATTAGGAGGGTAAACAATTCAGTTTGCAAATTGTTTTTGTACCCAGTTCTTGTTTACATTCCATTTTTAATGTTATATATATATATATATATATATATATATATATATATATATATATATATATATATATATATATATATATACATGTATATATATATATATATATATATATATATATATATATATATATATATATATATATATATATATATATATATATATATATAAAGCAGGGTGGCCCAAAAGAAAAACTTTCATCATTATTCACTCCATCACTGTCTTGCCAGAGGCGAGCGCTTACAATACAGTTATAAAACTGCAACATTAACACCCCTCCTTCAGAGTGCCGGCTCTGTACTTCCCATCTTCAGGACTCAAGTCCGGCCTGCCGGTTTCCCTGAATCCCTTCATAAATGTTACCTTGCTCTCACTCCAACAGCACGTCAAGTATTAAAAACCATTTGTCTCCATTCGCTCCTATCTAACATGTTCACGCATGCTTGCTGGAAGTCCAAGCCCCTCGTACACAAAACTTTCTTTACCCCCTCCCTCCAACCTTTCCTAGGGCGACCTCTTCCCTGCCTTCCTCCACTACAGATTTATACACTCTCGAAGTCATTCTATTTTGTTCCATCATCTCTACATGTCCGAACCACCTCAACAACCCCTCCTCAGTCCTCTGGATAATAGTTTTGGTAATCCCGCACCTCCTCCTAATTTTCAAACTACGAATTCTCTGCATTATATTCACATCTCCACTGCCTCCAGCCTTATCCTTATCTTCAGTTAACTATTTTTTTTGTTATCCTCATCACCTTACTCTTTCCTATATTCACTTTTTAGTTTCCTTCTTTTACATACCTTACCAAAATCATCCACCAACCTCTGCAACTTCTCTTCAGAATCCCCCAAAAGCACAGTGTCATCAGCAAAGAGCAACTGTGACAACTCCCAGTTTGTGTTAGATTCTTTATCTTTTAACCCCACACCTCTTGTCAACACCCGAGCATTCACTTATCTTACAACGCCATCTATAAATATATTGAACAACCATGGTGACTTTTATTGGGAAATAATCTCCCTCTCTCCTACATACTCTAACCTGAGCCTCACTATCCTTGTATAAACTCTTCACTGCTCTCAGTAACCTACTTGTTATTCCATACACCTGCAACATCTGCCACATTTCCTCCCTATCCACCCTGTCATACGCCTTTTCCAAATCCATAAATGCCACAAAAGCCTCTTTACCCTTATCCAAATACTGTTCACCTGTATATTTAACTGTAAACACATGGTCTACACACCCCCTACCTTTCCTAAAGCCTTGTATATATGTCGTGCCGAATAGGTAAAACTTGCAATTTTGGCTTAAATAGCAACGCTCTTCTTGCCGAATTAGGCAATCGAAAATTTGTGTATGTAATAATTTCGCAAAAATTATTCTGAACCTAATGCAAAGTATATATTTCATTGTGTTTGTTTATTATTAAATTATTGTAAACTTATCTAAAATACATTTAGTTGGATGAGGCTAAATTAAATTGCGCTTGTTATAATAAGGTCAGATAAGTTTTCTAAGGTTCTTTTGGTACAAAATTATTAAATAAAAATGTTTAAACATATAAGAGAACATTTTAGAAAGGACTTAATTTTAAATGAGTTCTTGCTAATTGACCAATTTTACCTATTCGGCAAGACATATATATATATATATATATATATATATATATATATATATATATATATATATATATATATATATATATATATATATATATATATATATATATATATATATATATATATATATATATATATTTTTTTTTTTTTTTTTTTTTTTTTCAACAAGTCGGCCGTCTCCCACCGAGGCAGGGTGACCCAAAAGAAAGAAAATACTTTCATCATCATTCAATACTTTCACCACACTCATACATAATCACTGTCTTTGCAGAGGCGCTCAGATACGACAGCTGAGAATTGTCCCTCCCAGCTGTCACTATCCCAGACCCCTCCTTTAAAGTGCAGGCATTGTACTTCCCATTTCCAAGACTCAAGTCCAACTAAATCAATTAACTGGTTCCCTGAATCCCTTCACAAAATGTTACCCTGCTCACACTCCAACAGCTCGTCAGGTCCTAAAAACCATTCGTCTCCATTCACTCCAATCTAACATGCTCACACATGCTTGCTGGAAGTCCAAGCCCTTCACCCACAAAACCTCCTTTACCCTCTCCCTCCAACCTTTTCTAAGACGACCCCTACCCCGCCTTCCTTCCCCTACAGATTTATATGCTCTCCAAGTCATTCTACTTTGATCCATTCTCTTTAAATGACCAAACCACCTCAACAACCCCTCTTCAGCCCTCTGACAAATACTTTTAGTAACTCCACACCTCCTAATTTCCACATTCCGAATTTTCTGCATAATATTTACACCACACATTGCCCTTAGACAGAACATCTCCACTGCCTCCAGCCTCCTCCTCGCTGCAGCATTTGCAACCCATGCTTCACACCCATATAAGAGTGTTGGTACCACTATACTTTCATACATTCTCTTCTTTGCCTCCATGGATAACGTTTTTTGTCTCCACAGATACCTCAACGCACCACTCACCTTTTTTCCTTCATCAATTCTATGGTTAACCTCATCCTTCATTAACCCATCCGCTGACACGTCAACTCCCAAATATCTGAAAACATTTACATCTTCCATAATCCCTCTCTCCAATGTGATATCCAATTTTTCTTTATTTAAATCGTTTGATACCCGCATCACCTTACTCTTATCTATGTTCACTTTCAACTTTCTACCTTTACACACTCTCCCAAACTCGTCCACTAACCTTTGCAACTTTTCTTTAGAATCTCCCATAAGCACAGTATCATCAGCAAAAAGTAACTGTGTCAACTCCCATTTTGAATTTAATTCCCCATAATTTAATCCCATCCCTCTCCCCAACACCCTAGCATTTACTTCTTTTACAACCCCATCTATAAATATATTAAACAACCATGGTGACATTACACATCCCTGTCTAAGACCTACTTTTACTGGGAAGTAATCTCCCTCTCTCCTACACACCCTAACCTGAGCCTCACTATCCTCATAAAAACTCTTTACAGCCTTCAGTAACTTACTACCTATTCCATACACTTGCAACATTTGCCACATTGCTCCCCTATCCACTCTATCATATGCCTTTTCTAAATCCATAAATGCAATAAAAACTTCTCTACCTTTATCTAAATACTGTTCACATATATGCTTCACTGTAAACACTTGATCTACACATCCCCTACCCACTCTAAAGCCTCCTTGCTCATCTGCAATCCTACTCTCTGTCTTACCTCTAATTCTTTCAATAATAACCCTGCCATACACTTTACCTGGTATACTCAGTAAACTTATTCCCCTATAATTTTTACACTCTTTTATCCCCCTTCCCTTTATATAAAGGAACTATACACGCTCTCTCCCAATCCCTAGGTACCTTCCCCTCTTTCATACATTTATTAAACAAAAATACCAACCACTCCAACACTATATCCCCCCCTGCTTTTAACATTTCTGTCATGATCCCATCATGATCTGTCATGATCCCGTCATGATCTGTCATGATCCCGTCATGATCTGTCATGATCCCGTCATGATCTGTCATGATCCCGTCATGATCTGTCATGATCCCGTCAGTTCCAGCTGCTTTACCCCCTTTCGTTCTACGTAATGCCTCACGCACCTCCCCCACACTCACATCCTGCTCTTCTTCACTCCTAAACGATGTTGTACCTCCCTGGCCAGTACATGAAATTACCGCCTCCCTTTTTTCATCGACATTTAAAAGTTCCTCAAAATATTCCCGCCATCTACCCAATACCTCCAGCTCCCCATCTACTAACTCCCTTACTCTGTTTTTAACTGACAAATCCATTCGTTCCCTAGGCTTTCTTACCTTGTTTATCTCACTCAAAATTTTTTTCTTGTTTTCAGCAAAATTTTTTGACAGAGCCTCTCCCATTTTTTCATCTGCTCTTTTTTTGCACTCTCTCACCACTCTCTTCACCTTTCTTTTACTCTCCATATACTCTGCTCTTCTATTAACACTTCTGTTTTGTAAAAACCTCTCATAAGCTACCTTTTTCTCTTTTATCACACACTTTACTTCTTCATTCCACCACTCACTCCTCTTTCCTCCTGCATCCACCCTCCTATAGCTACAAACTTCTGTCCCACATTCTAATACTGCATTTTTAAAACTATCCCAACTCTCTTCAACCCCCCCCCCCACTACTCATATATATATATATATATATATATATATATATATATATATATATATATATATATATATATATATATATATATATATGGATTCTTTTGTCGTTAAAAATACTTATAGTTGTTAGAATTATTAATTGTGACGAGCTGGCGCCGTAGACGAGAGAGTGGTAGACGACAGGTAGATGGCAGGTAGACAGCAGGTGGACGAGGAGTAGACAAAAAGGACAAACAGATAGATGTGGAGCAGCGAATGACAGACACTGAGACGAGGATCTTGGCTGGCTAGCAGAGAGCCTGACAGGTGTCTAGAACCAGGTGAGATGACACCTAGATAGACGGCCAGGTGAGCACACACACACCTGAACTTCTCTCTTGAGAGGTGAGACAGGTAGACAGACTGGGACGACTGTGACGTCAGGTGACGGTGTAAGGACGTCAGGTGGCGGAGTCCGGACATCAGGTGACGGTGTAAGGACGTCAGGTGGCGGAGTCCTAGCGTCAGGTGACAGTATCTGGACGCCAGTTGACAGTGACCGGGGCATCAGTCGTCAGACTCATCTGTAGTAAGAAATTAAGATGCCGGTGAGACAGGGTGGTGGTGCTTTTCATCCGAGGAAGTGGACTTATCCTCGCCTTCCTTGGATCGAACCTGAATGCTTCCCATTTCCCTATTCTTTATGTGATCCCTGATGAAAATAAATAAATAACATTTAGGCATTGTAAACAGGAAGAAATATCTATTGAGGATAAGACGATAGATGGACACAAGAGGTGATATCTTATATATATATATATATATATATATATATATATATATATATATATATATATATATATATATATATATATATATATATATTATTGGTAACCACGAACGAGTGGTATTTAATTAATGACAACACTGCGACTAGCCAAGGACTCGAACCCATGTCGTTTTGTCTCGCCTTATGGTAAGCGAAAATCACATGACGCTCTAACCCACAGGACCACCAAATCCTACAAAAAATCAAACACCCAACAGAGCTACGTGTTTTACTTTGATCCGAGGACATACAGTGCTAATCACGGCATTATGCCGCCCCTCCCCCATACACGTACCAAAACACAAACACATACCATGAAAGATTATAATATATATATTTGCACACTTACTTGGTGCTGCGTCCTTTACGCTTAATCACGTCCCTCAGCCGTGTAGGAAGACTCTCACACAAATTCTTGAGGGTTTGGGGAGGTATATTATTCCATGCCTCATGTAGAGCAGCCTCCAGCTATGGGGTGGAGCTGATATCCTTGCCCAGTAAACTTCGTTTCACTATTGACCAGAGGTTCTCAATAGGGTTTAGGTCTGGGGAATTGCCTGGCCAGTCATTAAAGAACCTCACTTCACAGTCCTTAAGCCACTGAACTACAGATTTAGTGGTATGACACAGTGCACCGTCCTGCATAAAAACCGTAGCCCCACACTTGTCAAACGCCTCAGGTAAATTGTCACACAATAACTCCAGGAAATTATACTGGTTCATATACTGTTTTTTTTTGGAAGCACAATGAGTTCACCAACACTGAGCACTGGAACACCCCCAAACCATGAGTGAGTCTGGGTGTTTGGTGGTCCCACAGGTGTAGCGTGGGTCTAGCAGGTCACTACCTCTGGGCCGGTCCCCCATGGTTACAGGTGACAGTGAAGGTTGCTTCATCACTCCAAAGTACTTCAGACCATTATTGAGGATTCCAGTGATGATATTTCTTTGCATAATTCAACCTACGTTTCTTCTGTGGCTTGGAGAAGACCGGTTTCTTAACCTGGCGGTGACTACTATAGCCCAGTTCTGACATACGTCTGTTAACAGTTCTTACGGACACCTCTGAGAGAAGATGTGGGTTATTTTATTTCAATTCTCTAGCAGTTATCTTAGGTGTACTCTCTAACTGCTTCTTTAACACAGTTAAGGTAAGAACAGATGTCTTCTTCGAGGGGTCAGGCTGAGGTTTGGCAGACGGTAACTCGACACCGCCACCAGCCTTGAAACGCTGCACCCAGTGCCTCACTGAACACTCACCAACATTCTCCACTATTTCTTTCAACTGGTGCCCAGCTTTGTGAAGCCCTATGATTTGAGCTATAGTTTCAGGTGTTAAAGACTTCCTCTTACCCATACTCAAACATGTATAGCCCCAAAACCAAAGAGAACACCGGACAAAAGATGAGGCAGATGAGAGACAAAAGTGAAACACTTTCTCTCACCACGGCAGCCACGTGAGCACTGAGGAGTCACTATGGAGTGTGGTGGTAGGCAGTGATGTCATGCTAATGGCTGCTACCCGGTGTAATGCATTGACGAAAAAAGACCCCCCCCTGAATGGTAGGACTTTGATTTTCGTCACGGCATTATGCCGGGGCGCTCACCAGGCATAATTCCGTGTCTAGCACTGTACAGTGGTATGGGTGCCTCTGAGGTAATTTCATTCTACTCCACAAGCAGTATTCATATTATTGTAACCACGAACGAGTGGTATTTAATCAATAACACTTCTGTGACTAGCCAAGTACTCGAACCCATGTCGTTTTGGCTCGCCTCATGGTGAGCGAAAATCCCATGACGCTCTAACCCACAGGACCACCAAATCTTACAAGAATCAAGCACCCAGCAGAGCTAGGTGTTTTACCTTGATCCGAGGACATACGGTGGTGTGGGTGCCTCTGAGCTAATCTCATTCTACTCCCCGTTTGGTGTACTAGCCTCCACAAGCAGTATTTATATTAGTGTAACCACGAACGAGTGGTATTTAATCAATAACAACACTACAACTAGCCAAGGACTCATAAATACTGCTTGTGGAGGCTAGTACACCAAACGGGAAGTAGAATGAAAGTAGCTCAGAGGCACCCACACCATCGTATGTCCTTGGATCAAGGTAAAACACCTAGCTCTGTTGAGTACTTTATTCTTGAAGGATTTGGTGGTCTTGTGGGTTAGAGCGTCATGTGATTTTTGCTTACCATGAAGCGGGCCAAAACGACGTGGGTTCGTGTCCTTGGCTAGTTGCAGTGTTATTATATATATATATATATATATATATATATATATATATATATATATATATATATATATATATATATATATATATATATATATATATATATATATATATATATATATATAAGAGCAGAAAAAATAGACGGAAGGGTAGAGAATGGAAACCTGTAAGAAAGAAACTTTGATGCCATAGTTTATAGGAAGGAAGGAACAGTTTTTGGATTAATGTTGCCAGTAATGAGAGAGAACTGGGAGAAAAGAACAAAAAAATCCACAATACCGTGACTGGAACAATACACTAATTACCCACACATGGGAGACAGAAAAGTTTATGACGACGTTTCGGTCCGACTTGGACCATTCACAAGTCGCCTATGACTGGCCTTAGATGGAGCGAAACGTCGTCATAAGGTTTTGTTTCTCTGCTATGTGGGGGTTGTTTGTGGACTGCACGAAAACGTTCCAGAACGATATGGACAGCCTGCTAGAATGTTGTTATTAGTGGCTACGTAACACAAGTAACACGCGGGTAACACATGCAAGGTAACACACGGGTAATACATGCAAGGTAACACACGGGTAATACATGCAAGGTAACACACGGGTAATACATGCAAGGTAACACACGGGTAATACATGCAAGGTAAGACGCGGGTATTACCTAGGATGGCCAGATTGTGACACCATTTCCTTTTTTCAGAGCATTGTGTAAGAAGACTGTGAAACATTCTTGACGAAGATGGAAAGTGGAGTTGAAGGACGGAAGAGACGAAAGTTAGAGGTGGAATAAACCAAGAAGTTGATCAACTTCTTCATTCCCTTCTTTGAGAAGCCCGGAACAAGTTCGACACATTCCATGGAGTCGCCAGCACCTGCTACAAGTTTGTTAGACGCCCAAGGTGGATCAAGTACAAATGCATCACAAGGTGAGGAGGAAGTCAAACCACATAAATCCGAGTATAATGAGACTAAGAGTGAGGCTGCCAGGGAGAACGTCGACATGACAGGACGGGAAGACGATGGTGGTGATGATGTTGAGTTTATTGACGAGATTTTACTTGTCAAGACGAACCTGACGACACTGAACCTAGTGAACTGATGGGGGTCGAGAGCCTTGAACTGTCATACCAGAAGTGAATGAACAGCATGACGTTGCTACTGGACTTCTGAAGTTCGACAAGGATACTGGAAAAGCAATTGTGCATGAAGCGTTGAGAACAGTAATAATAAACCTGGGTTCGAAGTATTTCCAGAACAGTGAGGGGCCTTTCCTACCAACAAGTAACCACTCAATGAACAAAACTTAGATCAAGAGGAAATTGGGAAATGGTGGTGGTGAGGAAGTGACTGGCTCATGGCTGGTCTATTACCCTTCTAAAAAGTCTGAGTTTTGTCTCTGTTGTCTTGTTTATTCCAGGTCAGACCATCAATCCTCACTGGAGCAGGAAAGTGGATTCAACCAGTGGAAAGCACCTGAAAGGATTAGTGTTCATGAAATTCCTAAGAATTATTGGGAGTGCTTCACACAGTGGAAGGAAATGGAAAGAAATTTAGCTGAAAGCAGAGGAGTTACTGACACGGAACTTTAGTCACAGACTGAGAAGGAAGAGCGGAAGTGGCGTGATATCTTGACGAGAATCCTTCACTGCATAAAATTCCTAGCGACTCAGAACCTAGCTTTGAGAGGATACAGGGAGTCACTTCAGCTCTTCGATGACTCCAGTGTGGGAAATTTCCTTAGTTACTGAAAGTACTGGCCATCTTTGACCCTGTCATGAAAGAACACCTCACTCGTGTGGAAATTAATCCTGGATCCACATCTTATCTTTCTCCGGGTGTCCAGAACAAATTCATCCACATGATGATATCCACTGCTTACCAGAGTTCACTGAGAAACATTCGTGAAGCCAAGTACTATGGTCTTTTGTTCGACTCGACTCCTGATCAGCCACACCGTGAGTAGATGTCAGAAGTAGTGAGGTACGTGGAAGTTGATTTTGAGAGGAAAACTGTTAGAGTCCATCCTTGGTATTATCCAGATAAGCCAGAAGGATGTTGAGAGCTTGGTTGAAGGCATCTTGAAACAGATAGAGAAGAACGAAATGGAGCTACAAGATTGTCGGTCTCTGCTGTGACAACGCTGCTGTGATGGCTGGACACTGAAGTGGTGTTCATCAAAGTGGCAGTGTTTGTGAATTCCAACAATCACTCAGCTTGGTGGGTGTACATGCAGCCAAGCAGGATACAGTGATGGTCACATTTTTTGGAACCATCGAAGCTCTCTACGCGTTCTTCTCTCGTTCAACACAGCGCTGCGAAAACTAAAAAGCACCGTGCCTGTGGTTGTTAAATCGGAGTTCGAAGCCAGGTGGAGTGCAAGGACAGCAGCAGTGAAGTCCTTCAACAAGTACCTAGAGGAGATACTCCAAGTTCTCCAGGACATAATAGACAATGAAAACGAGACCAGTGAACAAGAAGTGATGCAAGACACCAGAACAACTGCATATTGAGTCATGATTTTCTGACTGCTACTATTTTGGAACAAAGTGGTCATTTGCATTGACCGTACTCAAGAGGCTGCAGGATCCTAGTATGAACTTCCACAATGCTGCCCTGGATTTGAAGGTCCTCCAAGATCATTTTGATGATAAAAGAGAAGTGTTGGTCAGCGGGTCACTCGAAGAAGGACTCACTCTCTGTCAAGAATGGAATATTGAAGTTGAAAGACGTCAGAGACGAAAGAAATGAATGACTGATTAGAACTCGGTTAACAGCCAAGGAGGAAACACTTGACTGTCTTCACAGAAAGATGGATGGAAGGTTCACTTGTCTGCACGAACACTGACGCCAAGTTTAGGTTCCTTCTGGATGTCGAGGGACTGTTAGGGCTCCTACAGTAACCACCTAAAGAAGTGCGCAGCTCTGATGTTGATGGACAGCAGCTATAAGAAGAAATTTTTAATTGCAGAATGTTGCTATCAAGTCAGGCCATCATAAAAATGTCAAGACCTGAAGAGCTTCTCGAATTTATTGTTCAGTATGGGGATATGAGCATCTACCCCAATCTTCTCATTGATATTCAGATAATGCTAACCATCGCAGTTTCCATCACCAGCTGTGAGAGGTCATTCAGCAAGTTAAAATTAATACTTTTCGTATTTGAGAACCTCCATGGGTCAAGGGAGACTCTGTGATCTTGCTCTGCTGAGTATAAAAAGACAAGAAACTGAAAAAAAACACTAAATGTGAACACATCATAGACCAATTTACATCAGTGAAAGCAAGGAAGGTGCAGTTGTAATTTTCATGTAGTGCCACAATTTGTTAATTAAAATACTAATGAGCTTGATCTAGTTTTGAGCTGATTTTATGGTAAGGTAATCTAAAAGATGGGCGTCAATGATTTGGACACAGGCGCAATTTCAGTGCTTGCCATAGGCGCTATTTTCTGTAGATACACCCCTGAACACATGCAAGGTAACACACAAGTAACACATGCAAGGTAACACATAAGTAACACATGCAAGGTAACACACAGGTAACAGATGCAAGGTAACACATAAGTAACACATGCAAGGTAACACACAGGTAACAGATGCAAGGTAACACACAAGTAACACATGCAAGGTAACACACAGGTAACAGATGCAAGGTAACACACAGGTAACACATGCAAGATAACATAAGCAAGGTAATACACAGGTAACAAAGGTAACACAATGGGTTGTTCACCAACAGTGATGGACAGCTTGTGTAAACAGCCTACCCAGAGGCTGTTTCAAACTGCGCGGCACTATGGTGCTGCCCTCTATAGGCCTATCAAGGTCGGGCTGGTCAGCCATGCTTCTCTCTCACTTAGACGGCCTACCTCACTGAACCAGCATCTACCCTTGCTAGCTCCCGGTCCCCTCACGCTCTGTCCCCGTGTACACCTACACCTTGCCATTAATAAACTGAGTCTAGTCATCGGCCGTATCTCTGCACCTACGCTACCATTCTACTGCCCAAAGTAAGCAGCCAAGAAGATAGACTTAACAGTGGTGACAACAGTGGTTCACGGCAGAGTGTAGTGTAGGGGACCCACCGCCCAGTCGATCATCCGACCAAGCCAGTCATATCCAGGTCATCTGCTGGCTTATCGCATCATCCGTAGCTTCCAGCGTCTCGTGGGTGCCTGAGTCAGAGCATCGTCCACGATTTTTCCACAAAATCGGGACATAGGGCGTCATCTCCAGCTCTCCAGCCTGAAGCAGTCACGTGGGTGTTCATCTCCTACTCTACAACTCTCCAGCATTCTCCTACACCCTTCTGCATCCAGCAGCATCTCTACGCCCTTCCTACAGCTACGAGAGACGCGAGGTGAGATCGTTTTGGGTGTGTTGGTGTTGTGTCCACGAGTGTCTACCTCAGGGCGCCCTGCCTGCCTACCTCACACCACCAACCACCTACTCTCCACTACTTGCTACGTTTCTACGCTCCCTATATCCAGCTCGTCGCCTGTGTGTTGTTTTCTCCGAGTTCTTAAAAAAGCCAGCCCTGGCTTGACCACGTGGGAACCCATCGTGGTTGTCCCAAGCCAAGCCAGCCAGGCGCCTGCAGTGTTCCCAGCACCTCGTTCCTGCGTCCTTCAATCTTCACCCTTCCTCCGGCTTCAGCAGTGATTTATTTTTTTTTTGTATTTGCACCAGTATCTTAAACTTCCCCCCCATTGAAAACTGTAAAGTAACATCTTAGTAATTGTTGCAGTCTCTTGCAGTACTTCTGGTACCCTGAAAAAGTCCTGAAAAAGTCTACTGTCAGTCATTGTTTGCAGATGTGAGGATGGTACAGCGCTCATGGATGTGCAGTGAAGATGACGTCTGGCCCTGTGGACAACCTGTATATAGAAGACTCTAGTTCCTGTGTCAGCATTGGCTTGTTCTGTCCTCTGTCCAGCTGTACGGGCAGGCCGATTTTCTCTTCTCCGACTCACGTAGGGGGAGAGTTTTTTTTCGGCCTGCACCGGCAATTTCCTGTTGTAAATGTCAGGTGACCGGAAGCCAGTTTCCCCTGGGTAACCTTGCTTGCTTGTTTACACCTTCGTGCCCGCCAGTATTGTCGTGTCGAGACGACACGCGGTAGGTGGCCGAGCGGATGTAAACAGCCTACCCAGAGGCTGTTTCAAACTGCGCGGCACTATGGTGCTGCCCTCTATAGGCCTATCAAGGTCGGGCTGGTCAGCCATGCTTCTCTCTCACTTAGACGGCCTACCTCACTGAACCAGCATCTACCCTTGCTGGCTCCCGGTCCCCTCACGCTCTGTCCCCGTGTATACCTACACCTTGCAATTAATAAACTGAGTCTAGTCATCGGCCGTATCTCTGCACCTACGCTACCATTCTACTGCCCAAAGTAAGCAGCCAAGAAGTTAGACTTAACACTTGTATGAGATGACACAGCTGGCGACATGTGTTACAACTATGTGTCATACAAACAAATATATGAAAAATATATCATGGAAGACTGAACACCACGAGCACAAAGATGAGTGTAGAAAAACTGACCAGAGTAGTTAACGTCATGAAAAACTTATTACACAACAGAGTTAGTACTCACCAAGCGTCACTGCAGAGTGTGGTGGTAAACATTATTCTCTACACAAGTTAGACTCACCACTCACTGAAAGGGGACTATACTACACCTTGCTACCAGCCACTGCAGCTGTGTGTAAACATTATTATCGGGTACACACTATGAGTTTAACTTGTTATCCTCTTAGTACTCCACCTGTGTACCATTCTACTAAGACCCAGTCAGCTGCAAAAAGAGTTAGTACGTCAGAGTGGTGGTAAACATTATTATCACTACGGTAGTACAAGCGCATGAGTGTGGTAAACATACTACTACGGAACTACAGCGTCACTGCAGAGTGTGGTGGTAAACAATTATCTACTACACAGAGTTAGTACTCACCAAGCGTCACTGCAGAGTGTGGTGGTAAACATTATTATCTATCACATTAGACTACAGCGCAGTCAGTTGGGGTAACATTATCTCTCACCAGTAGTCTCAGCTCACTGCAGAGTGTGGTGGTAAACATTATTATCTACTACAACAGAGTTAGTACTCACCAACGTCACTGCAGGTGTGGTGGTAAACATTATTATCTACTACACCAGAGTTAGTACTCACCAAGAGTCACTGCAGCGTGTGGTGGTAAACATTATTATCTACTACACCAGAGTTAGTACTCACAGCGCATGAGCGTGTGTAAACAAATCTATACAGGTTAGTCCACCAAGCGCCTGCAGTGGTGGTAAACATTATATTACTACACAGAGTTAGTATCACAAGCGTCACTGCAGCGTGTGGTGGTAAACATTATACTACTACACCAGAGTTAGTACTCACCAAGCGTCACTGCAGCGTGTGGTGGTAAACATTATTCTACTACACCAGAGTTAGTACTCACCAAGCGTCACTGCAGAGTGTGGTGGTAAACATTATTATCTACTACACCAGATTAGTACTCACCAAGCGTCACTGCAGAGTGTGGTGGTAAACATTATTATCTACTACAACAGAGTTAGTACTCACCAAGCGTCATGCAGAGTGTGGTGGTAAACATTATTATCTACTACAACAGAGTTAGTACTCACCAAGCGTCAGTGCAGAGTGTGGTGGTAAACATTATTATCTACTACAACAGAGTTAGTACTCACCAAGCGTCACTGCAGCGTGTGGTGGTAAACATTATTATCTACTACAACAGAGTTAGTACTCACCAAGCGTCACTGCAGCGTGTGGTGGTAAACATTATTATCTACTACACCAGAGTTAGTACTCACCAAGCGTCACTGCAGCGTGTGGTGGTAAACATTATTATCTACTACACCAGAGTTAGTACTCACCAAGCGTCACTGCAGAGTGTGGTGGTAAACATTATTATCTACTACAACAGAGTTAGTACTCACCAAGCGTCACTGCAGAGTGTGGTGGTAAACATTATTATCTACTACAACAGAGTTAGTACTCACCAAGCGTCAGTGCAGAGTGTGGTGGTAAACATTATTATCTACTACAACAGAGTTAGTACTCACCAAGCGTCACTGCAGAGTGTGGTGGTAAACATTATTATCTACTACAACAGAGTTAGTACTCACCAAGCGTCACTGCAGAGTGTGTGGTAAACATTATTATCTACTACACAGAGTTAGTACTCACCAAGCGTCACTGCAGCGTGTGGTGGTAAACATTATTATCTACTACAACAGAGTTAGTACTCACCAAGCGTCATGCAGCGTGTGGTGGTAAACATTATTATCTACTACACAGAGTTAGTACTCACCAGCGTCACTGCAGGTGTGGTGGTAAACATTATTATCTACTACACCAGAGTTAGTACTCACCAAGCGTCATGCAGCGTGTGGTGGTAAACATTATTATCTACTACACCAGAGTTAGTACTCACCAAGCGTCATGCAGCGTGTGGTGGTAAACATTATTATCTACTACACAGAGTTAGTACTCACCAAGCGTCACTGCAGGTGTGGTGGTAAACATTATTATCTACTACACAGAGTTAGTACTCACCAAGCTCACTGCAGCGTGTGGTGGTAAACATTATTCACTCCGTAGCTACACCATGCAGTTAGTAAACTATCTACTCAAGGTACACTGCATGCAGTGTGGTGGTAAACATTATACTACTACACAGAGTTAGTACTCACCAAGCGTCACTGCAGAGGTGGTGGTAAACATTATTATCTACTACACCAGAGTTAGTACTCACCAAGCGTCACTGCAGCGTGTGGTGGTAAACATTATTATCTACTACACCAGAGTTAGTACTCACCAAGCGTCACTGCAGAGTGTGGTGGTAAACATTATTATCTACTACACCAGAGTTAGTACTCACCAAGCGTCACTGCAGAGTGTGGTGGTAAACATTATTATCTACTACACAGAGTTAGTACTCACCAAGCGTCACTGCAGGTGTGGTGGTAAACATTATTATCTACTACACCAGAGTTAGTACTCACCAAGCGTCACTGCAGAGTGTGGTGGTAAACATTATTATCTACTACACCAGAGTTAGTACTCACCAAGCGTCAGTGCAGAGTGTGGTGGTAAACATTATTATCTACTACAACAGAGTTAGTACTCACCAAGCGTCACTGCAGCGTGTGGTGGTAAACATTATTATCTACTACAACAGAGTTAGTACTCACCAAGCGTCACTGCAGCGTGTGGTGGTAAACATTATTATCTACTACACCAGAGTTAGTACTCACCAAGCGTCACTGCAGCGTGTGGTGGTAAACATTATTATCTACTACACCAGAGTTAGTACTCACCAAGCGTCACTGCAGCGTGTGGTGGTAAACATTATTATCTACTACACCAGAGTTAGTACTCACAAGCGTCACTGCAGCGTGTGGTGGTAAACATTATTCTACTACACCAGAGTTAGTACTCACCAAGCGTCACTGCAGAGTGTGGTGGTAAACATTATTATCTACTACACCAGAGTTAGTACTCACCAAGCGTCACTGCAGCGTGTGGTGGTAAACATTATTATCTACTACAACAGAGTTAGTACTCACCAAGCGTCACTGCAGCGTGTGGTGGTAAACATTATTATCTACTACACCAGAGTTAGTACTCACCAAGCGTCACTGCAGCGTGTGGTGGTAAACATTATTATCTACTACACCAGAGTTAGTACTCACCAAGCGTCACTGCAGCGTGTGGTGGTAAACATTATTATCTACTACAACAGAGTTAGTACTCACCAAGCGTCACTGCAGAGTGTGGTGGTAAACATTATTATCTACTACACCAGAGTTAGTACTCACCAAGCGTCACTGCAGCGTGTGGTGGTAAACATTATTATCTACTACAACAGAGTTAGTACTCACCAAGCGTCAGTGCAGAGTGTGGTGGTAAACATTATTATCTACTACAACAGAGTTAGTACTCACCAAGCGTCAGTGCAGAGTGTGGTGGTAAACATTATTATCTACTACAACAGAGTTAGTACTCATTAAGCGTCACTGCAGAGTGTGGTGGTAAACATTATTATCTACTACAACAGAGTTAGTACTCACCAAGCGTCAGTGCAGAGTGTGGTGGTAAACATTATTATCTACTACAACAGAGTTAGTACTCACCAAGCGTCACTGCAGCGTGTGGTGGTAAACATTATTATCTACTACACCAGAGTTAGTACTCACCAAGCGTCACTGCAGAGTGTGGTGGTAAACATTATTATCTACTACAACAGAGTTAGTACTCACCAAGCGTCACTGCAGCGTGTGGTGGTAAACATTATTATCTACTACAACAGAGTTAGTACTCACCAAGCGTCACTGCAGCGTGTGGTGGTAAACATTATTATCTACTACACCAGAGTTAGTACTCACCAAGCGTCACTGCAGCGTGTGGTGGTAAACATTATTATCTACTACACCAGAGTTAGTGCTCACCAAGCGTCACTGCAGCGTGTGGTGGTAAACATTATTATCTACTACACCAGAGTTAGTACTCACCAAGCGTCACTGCAGCGTGTGGTGGTAAACATTATTATCTACTACACCAGAGTTAGTACTCACCAAGCGTCACTGCAGCGTGTGGTGGTAAACATTATTATCTACTACAACAGAGTTAGTACTCACCAAGCGTCACTGCAGCGTGTGGTGGTAAACATTATTATCTACTACACCAGAGTTAGTACTCACCAAGCGTCACTGCAGCGTGTGGTGGTAAACATTATTATCTACTACAACAGAGTTAGTACTCACCAAGCGTCACTGCAGAGTGTGGTGGTAAACATTATTATCTACTACACCAGAGTTAGTACTCACCAAGCGTCACTGCAGCGTGTGGTGGTAAACATTATTATCTACTACAACAGAGCTACTCAACTACTATCAGCAAAGGTCCACTTGGACAAGTACCAATGTATACAAAGATTCACTTGGACAAGTACCAATGTATACAAAGGTCCACTTGGACAAGTACCAATGTATACAAAGGTCCGGATACTACATTTTTTACACGCAGTCATGAAAAGTAACAAATGCGAGTACAAGTCAGTGTACTCAGCATTGTCTATCAACTTCATTTTCAGTCCTCGTCTTATAAAAATTTACAAAATATGAAGATAAATAGTAGTGGGAAAAAGTTTTGGATGTTTTTGTACTCAGATTGGTTTATTATTAAATGGAGTTTTCAAACTGAAAAATTAATATATATACTGATTAACAAAATGATATATAATAAAAATTACACTACAACAGGATTTGAAGTTTTATTTAAACAAAAATTACGAATTTTAACATGCGAAGATGAACAAGACTGATGTATGTGTGTATGACTGTATGTAAGTTGTGTATGTATGTTGTATGTGTGTATGACTGTATGTAAGTTGTGTATGTATGTTGTATGTGTGTATGACTGTAGTTGTGTTTGTATGTTGTATGTATGTATGACTGTAGTTGTGTTTGTATGTTGTATGTGTGTATGACTGTAGTTGTGTTTGTATGTTGTATGTATGTATGACTGTAGTTGTGTTTGTATGTTGTATGTATGTATGACTGTAGTTGTGTTTGTATGTTGTATGTATGTATGACTGTAGTTGTGTTTGTATGTTGTATGACTGTAGTTGTGTTTGTATGTTGTATGTGTGTATGACTGTAGTTGTGTTTGTATGTTATATGTGTGTATGACTGTAGTTGTGTTTGTATGTTGTATGTGTGTATGACTGTAGTTGTGTTTGTATGTTGTATGTGTGTATGACTGTATGTAAATTGTGTTTGTATGGTGTATGTGTGTATGACTGTAGTTGTGTTTGTATGTTGTATGTGTGTATGACTGTAGTTGTGTTTGTATGTTGTATGTGTGTATGACTGTAGTTGTGTTTGTATGTTGTATGTGTGTATGACTGTATGTAAATTGTGTTTGTATGGTGTATGTGTGTATGACTGTAGTTGTGTTTGTATGTTGTATGTATGTATGACTGTAGTTGTGTTTGTATGTTGTATGTGTTTATGACTGTAGTTGTGTTTGTATGTTGTATGTGTGTATGACTGTAGTTGTGTTTGTATGTTGTATGTGTGTATGACTGTATGTAAATTGTGTTTGTATGTTGTATGTGTGTATGACTGTAGTTGTGTTTGTATGTTGTATGTGTGTATGACTGTAGTTGTGTTTGTATGGTGTATGT
>WNWK01004065.1:0-17130 GCA_009830355.1 Cherax destructor
ATAGAAGTATTTTTGTTTTTTCTTTTGGGCCACCCTCCCTCAGTGGGATACGGCCGGTTTTGTTGAAAGATATATTGTACAGGTCCGCCATCACAAATCCGGCAATCAGTCATCTGGTTCCATCAGTTATTCGGCACTAATTTTGGCTTGCATAATTTCAAATTTCTAGGGTCGCCACACCAACCTGCTGGTACTGTTTGTTGGCGCCACTTGCTGCATAAGTCATTCCAATTTCTTTTTCTCCATTTATTGTTATAATCTGCTTACTTTTAGCCCTAGCCATGGTTCCAATGAATAAAAGAAATGCTTCTTGTTGTGTAAAGCACATACACAGTATATTGTCCATAAAAGAAAAGGTGGCTTTGAAGCCACTGTCGGTTGCCATGAGCTCAGTCTCGTGATGCAGAGGAATATGGTTTATTATTACGCTAATATCAACACTACGGCTTATTTCCCTATCACAATTGATCTAATTTGACATAGTAAACAGTATAAATAACATAAAAAACGTTAAATACTCCAGAATGAATAATATTTGCATAATACCGAGCGGTTTGACAGAGGTATGAAGAGGATATGGGATACAAGTACCATTCTCCTAACCCAACAAAAAGCTGCAGTACAATTGATTACTAACTCCTGCATTGGACAACACACTCCACCACTTTTCACGAGCCTTAACTTGCTTAATATACATAACATCCACACTTATTATTGTGCCTACTACATACACAGAACACTATACTCAAATATAAACCCTTCTCTCTAACCCCTCCTTAATAACTATAACAGAACTCACAGCCATAATACGAGACACAAAAATGCTATGCACGTAAAGGGCCCGAAGATCTGGAATTCATTGCCAGAACACACTAAAGGACCCCTGTCTGCAAATCAGTTTAAGGCCTTGCTAAGAAATCACCTCATCACCCAAAATTAACCAGACAAGCCGTACCTAATACCTACCAGTTACTCAAAAGCTACTCACATTGTGCTGAGGATTGCTCAACCACTTACCCACTACTTCAAAATTAGGATGTCTAAATTTCATTGTTTTAAATAGTACTAAATTGTAATAAATCATATTGTAAATTGTTTTAAATTGTTCTATTGTAATACAGAAGGGCCCCACTTATACGGCAGGTTAGGTTCCAGGCTAGTGCCTTAAAGCAGACATCACCGAAAAGCAGAACGCCATTGTTTTCCACTTTTAAATGCATATAAATGCCAGACAACAAGCTTACACTAACTTATATTAAGTTAACAATAGCACTAGGCATTAAAAAACACAATAAACAGTAAGATACACACAGAGTACACTTATTACTTACCTTAAAGTATTAACATTGGCTTAAAATAGTCTGTGAACCAATTTATGAAAAGATCAGTAGTCATCCAAGCTTTCGAATTGGATTTATAATAAACGGAGGCTACCTTTTGCATAGTTCTTTAGGGCCCTAGGATTCTCTGAGTGATAAATTATCATAGGTTTTAACTTGCAATCCCCAGCAGCATTAGCTCCTAGCAAGTGTTAGTTGAAGACTCAGATGAGTCAAAGGGATGTTAGGAAGTATTTCTTCAGCCATAGAGTAGTCAGGAAGTGGAATAGTCGAGCGAGTGATGTAGTGGAGGCAGGAACCATACATAGCTTTAAGACAAGGTATGATAAAGATCATGGAGCAGGGAGAGAGAGGACCTAGTAGCGGTCAGTGAAGAGGCGGCGCCAGGAGCTAAGTCTCGACCCCTGCAACCACAATTAGGTGAGTACACTCTTGGGTTATCCTGGGTTCTCTACACATATGCTGCTATATGTAACTGTATTTGATGGCTATCTCAGCGATCAACATATACCTTGTTAGTAAGTTTATTCAGGTATACACAAATACAGTTACATAGATTATCATACATAACAGAATATGCGTAGACAACCTAGGATAACCCAAAAAAGTCATTTCACTGAATTTAATCATTTCTAACTTGGCACTTAAAGTAAGAGGCTTACGACTCCTCTTTTTATCACAACTAAGCTTAGACGCCATAGTCAATGAGAGCCAACTAGTTAACGAAAGAGTAAACAAGAGAGAGAACGAGATACGGAGTTCAGACAAGGTAAAAAAAAAAAACTGAACAGGTAGTGGGCGATCACTCGGTCAGGCGAAATGAATGCGATTAATATGTGTCCACTTTTAGTTCATTCACATACGTTTGTAAGAGTTTGTGAAACTTTTACCTCAAAATAATTTTTTTTATTATAATAATAATTACCTCACAATACAAATACTCTTACATTGTGTACAAGTTAGTACAAAATAAACAAACAGCAACACTCCCATTCTCATGCAACACACTATTTTTAGAGTTAATGATAGTATTATTATTATTATCATAATAAAAAAAGAAGCGCTAAACCCACAAGGGTCATGAATAGCTATATATAGATTGAAGGCATATGAAAGGGATATTTTTCTACAGTTATCCCTCAGTGTTTGACTAGAGAAAACGTAATCCTTCCGACTCTTACAAAGTCACTTGGTAAACAAATATCATATTTGTCAATTTTTATTCTGTGGGTGTATGTATCATGTTTATATGCTATGTACCGTGTTTTTTAAATAATTTTGAAGAAAATATCATAGATGAATTAATGAATGTCTATATTAACGTAAAATAAGACATTTAATGTGCCCAAGAGTGATTATTATTAATATTACATAATGTTTTCCCTCCTCCCGGCAACACCATAACATATAAACAGCATGTTTATATGCTTTGTAACGTGTTTCTTATATAATTTTGAAGAAAATATCATAGATGGATTAATGAAAATGTCTATATTGACGTAAAATTGGACATTTAATGTGCCCAAGAGTGATTACATAATAGAGATATGTGCTCACGGAAAATGTAAACAAACCGCGTGGCGCGCGCTGTATCTGAAAGACTGCTCGCCGTATACAAATGTTTTGGTCATAATTTGAACTCGCCGTATGAACGGAAAATCGAAAGGTGAAACGCCGAAAAGCGGGACCCTACTGTACTGTAAACTTTATGAACTAACTCAATAGTGTAATTATTCTCTACTAGACTTATCAAAGACATGTTGCATTACCTAATAGAATATTTAATTCTCCTGTACTCACTGTAACTTATCTAATGACCATTTTTTTTTTTTACCCCAACAAGTCGGCCGTCTCCCACCGAGGCAGGGTGACCCAAAAAGAAAGAAAATCCCCAAAAAGAAAATACTTTCATCATTCAACACTTTCACCTCACTCATACATAATCACTGTCTTTGCAGAGGCGCTAAGATACGACAGCTGAGAATAAGTCCCTCCCAACTGTCACTATCCCAGACCCCTCCTTTAAAGTGCAGGCATTGTACTTCCCATTTCCAGGACTCAAGTCCAACTAAATCAATTAACTGGTTTCCCTGAATCCCTTCACAAAATATTACCCTGCTCACACTCAAACAGCTCGTCAGGTCCCAAAAGCCATTTGTCTCCATTCACT
Source organism: Cherax destructor (assembly GCA_009830355.1). Classification (NCBI taxonomy): domain Eukaryota; kingdom Metazoa; phylum Arthropoda; class Malacostraca; order Decapoda; family Parastacidae; genus Cherax; species Cherax destructor. The sequence goes on from WNWK01004065.1 coordinate 3,511, forward strand.
CCTATCTAACACACTCACACATGCTTGCTGGAAGTCCAAGCCCCTCGCCCACAAAACCTCCTTTACCCCCTCCCTCCAACCTTTTCAAGGACGACCCCTACCCCTCCTTCCTTCCCCTACAGATTTATACGCTCTCCAAGTCATTCTACTTTGATTCATTCTCTCTAAATGACCAAACCACCTCAACAACCCCTCTTCAGCCCTCTGACAAATACTTTTAGTAACTTCACACCTCCTCCTAATTTCCACACTGCGAATTTTCTGCATAATATTTACACCACACATTGCCCTTAGACAGGATATCTCCACTGCCTCCAGCTGCCTCCTCGCTGCAGCATTTGCAACCCATGCTTCACACCCATATAAGAGTGTTGGTACCACTATACTTTCGTACATTCCCTTTTTGCCTCCATGGAAAATGTTTTTTGTCTCCACAGATACCTCGACGCACCACTCACCTTTTTTCCTTCATCAATTCTATGGTTAACCTCATCCTTCATAAACCCATCTGCTGACAAGTCAACTCCCAAATATCTGAAAACATTCACTTCTTCCATAATCCCTCTCTCCAATGTGATATCCAATTTTTCTTTATTTAAATCGTTTGATACCCTCATCACCTTACTCTTATCTATGTTCACTTTCAACTTTCTACCTTTACACACCCTCCCAAACTCGTCCATTAACCTTTGCAACTTTTCTTTAGAATCTCCAATAAGCACAGTATCATCAGCAAAAAGTAACTGTCAACTCCCATTTTGCATTTAATTCCCCATAATTTAATCCCACCCCTAATGACCATATGAGCTATTATTGACTTCCTAATCTTAAGTTAATTTTTAAGTTTTCCCGAAATGCTCTGCATACTAAGGTTTTTTTGGCATGTACACTCAATTATTATATTACAGTGAACCCCCGGTGTTCGACGGCGTCGGAGCTCGGCCAAATCGGTGTTCGACATTTTTTTTTACAATATTTTTGACTCGGTATTAGGCGGCCACTCGGAGTTCGGCGAGTCGGCTATCCGTCCCGAACGCGTACGCGTGTGGCCGTGGCCCAGCTGGGCGCCCAGGCACTCAGTGTGTTATTGTTTACAAGTGAGCGAACACTACCCACGCACCACCCACGCATTCATACCATATATATTGTCATTATTCCAGTGTTTTTAGTGCTTGCAACTGCTAAATAAGCCACCATGGGCCCCAAGAAAGCTCCTAGTGCCAAGCCTGTGGTAAAGAATATGCAGGGAGTGAAGCATTCATGTAGGGAGTGTAGCATTTATGCAGGGAGTGTAGCAGGCATGCAGGGAGTGTAGCAAGGATGCAGGGAGTGTAGCAAGGATGCAGGGAGTGTAGCAGGGATGCAGGGAGTGTAGCAAGGATGAAGGGAGTGTAGCAGGGATGCAGGGAGTGTAGCATTCATGTAGGGAGTGTAGCAAGGATGCAGGGAGTGTATCAAGGATGCAGGGAGTGTAGCAGGGATGCAGGGAGTGTAGCAGGGATGCAGGGAGTGTAGCAGGGATGCAGGGAGTGTAGCAGGGATGCAGGGAGTGTAGCAAGGATGCAGGGAGTGTAGCAAGGATGCAGGGAGTGTAGCAGGGATGCAGGGAGTGTAGCAAGGATGCAGGGAGTGAGCAGGCATGCAGGGAGTGTAGCAGGCATGCAGGGAGTGTAGCAAGAATGCAGGGATGCAGGGAGTGTAGCAAGGATGCAGGGAGTGTAGCAGGCATGCAGGGAGTGTAGCAAGGATGCAGGGAGTGTAGCAAGGATGCAAGGAGTGTAGCAAGGATGCAGGGAGTGTAGCAAGGATGCAGGGAGTGTAGCAAGGATGCAGGGAGTGTAGCAAGGATGCAGGGAGTGTAGCAGGGATGCAGGGAGTGTAACAAGGATGCAGGGAGTGTAGCAAGGATGCAGAGAGTGTAGCAAGGATGCAGGGAGTGTAGCAAGGATGCAGGGAGTGTAGCAGGGATGCAGGGAGTGTAGCAAGGATGCAGGGAGTGTAGTAGGCATGCAGGGAGTGTAGTAGGCATGCAGGGAGTGTAGCATTCGTGCAGGGAGTGTAGCATTCAAAGAAAAAGGCCAGTAACCCCAGAAAAGAACTTGGTACCTGCAGTGTTAATGGAAGGGATTCCCTTCCAAACACTAGCAGGTACCACCTTCTCCCTCCTCCCGTCCTCCACACATCAACAACTCTTCAATAAATGTAAGTGACATGTTATTGTACTATTTATTTCTTAATTTTTTTATAAAATTGTGTTTATTTTAATGTCAAAAGTCCTAAAAATATTTTATTTTAATACTTTTGGATGGCTGGGACGGATTAATTGTATTTACATTTTTTTATGGGGAAAATAGAATCGGAGTTCGACCAAACCGGTGGTCGACGGGCCCTCTGTGACGGATTGCCGACGAGAACCGGGGGCTCACTGTACTCTGTACAACCATGTATCATGTCAAAATAAACTTATTCTCATATTAGAGAAAACGGAGTGTAGCACGGGGTTAATTGTGATATACACTTGTAATGAACCATAAAATTGAAACAAAAAAGCTATTTTCTCTACATAGATTATCATATATAGCAGCATATGTGTAGAGAACCTAGGATAACGCAAAAAAGCCAGTGACTTATTTCTAGTACCTGGCTTGGGTTTGCCATATATGGTTTTTGGTAAATATTTTTTTTCTCAGTTTTGTTGGGCTATCTTATTGAAACTTGGGCAATGTATGATGGAAAGATGCTTCTTAACGTACACCAAAAATTAAAGAAATCGGACCATAAATAACGGAGTTCACCTCTCAGCCATTAGCCGCCCCTTAGCAGTATATTTTCGTATGGTTTTTAGGGTTGTATTCTCGTTTTTTTGGTCTCATTTGCTAGAATGGAAGATATATTACAGAAATAGATATGATTTTGATTGGTTTCACAACAAAAAGTACCTTGAAATTGAGCTCGAGTAGGGAAAATGTTCGATTCTTTGGCGATGTTCAAGAGTAAACATTACGTGTCTGACCGGCCAGTCCAATACACAGTCATGAATGGGTTGACATTATTTATACAATTATTACAATAATGCAGTGTCTTCATAACAGTAAATCTTCTATTTTTTGTTAATAAAATTCCAAATGGTAAGCAAGAACAGAGAAAATGTTATTTTAGTGCCAGGAATGTCTGCATTGTTTATTCTGGACCCTATTTTGAAATTGGCATCTTTTGAAATTTGTGTGAAATTGGCCAAATTGTCAATTTCTGACCACTTTATTGGGTAGTTGAAATAGGTGAATGGGCAGTTTCTTGTACTCAGTCGACAGAATAGAAGTAAGTTTATTCAGGTATACACAACTACAGTTACATAGATTATCATACGTAGCAGCGTATGTATAGAGAACCGAGGATAACCCAAAAAAGTCAAAGTGACTTATTTCCAGTACCTGGCTTGGGCTTGCCATATATGATTTTTGGTAAATATTTTTTTCTCGGTTGTTTGTTGGGCTATCTTATTGAAACTTGGGCAATGTATGATGAAAAGATGCTTCTTAACGTACATCAACAATGAAAGAAATTGGACCATAAATAACGGAGTTCATTTCTCAGCCATTAGCAGCCCCTTAGCAGTATATTTTCGTGTGGATTTTATTGTTGTATTCTTGTTTTTCTTTGTCTCTCTTGATAGAATGGAAGATATATTACAGAAATAGATATGATTTTGCTTGGTTTCACGACAAAAAGTACCTTGAAATTGAGCTCAAAGTACAGTGGACCCCTGAGTAACGAACACCCCGGAAATCGTACAATTATTTAAGTATAATATTGTAAGTGCTTGTGGAAGTGTATTTTTGGGGGTCTGAAATAGACTAAACTACGTGACATTATTCCTTAAGGGAGTAAATTCGTTCGGTAATGGCACTTGAGCAGGCTTCTGGAATGAAGTTTTTACGTTACTCGGGGTCCACTGTATATAGGAAATGTTCGATTTTTGGTGATGTTCAATGAACTTTCTTGTGTAAGTCAAGTTGGTTAACTTTATTAAGTGTATTCTAACCTAACCACTCTGTAATCTGGCAAACTCAATAATCCGGCACACTACAGATCCCAATGATGCCGGATTTGTGATGGCTGACCTGTGGTAGATTGGTAGACAGCAACCACCCAGGGAGGTACTACTGTCCAACCAAATGAGTGAGACAGAAACCTGTATTTGTTTTACATGATGGTAGGAGGGCTGCTGTCTTTTTTTCTGTCTCATAAACACACAAGATAACAGGTATATCTTGCTACTTTTACTTACACTTAGGTCACACTACACATTCATGTACACGTTTATCTATACACACTCATCTGAGTTTTCTTTGATTTTATCTTAATAGTCCTTGCTCTTATTACTCTTCCTTTCATATCCATGGGGAAGTGGAATAAGAATCTTTCCTCCGTAAGCCATGCATGTTGTAAAAGTCAACTAAAATGCCGGGAACAATGGGCTAGTAACCCCTTTTCCTGTATAGATTTACTAAATAGAAAAAGAAGAAAACCATCAAAGTGGGATGTTTGAATGTGCGTGGATGTTGTGCGAATGATAAGAAAGAGATGATTGTAGATGTTATGAATGAAAAGAAGCTGGATGTCCTGGCTTTAAGTGAGACAAAGCTGAATGGGGTAGGAGAGTTTCAGTGGGGAGAAATAAATGGGATTAGGTCAGGGGTTTCAAATAGAGTTAGAGCTAAAGAAGGAGTGGCAATAATGTTGAATAATCAATTATGGCAGGTAGAGGGAATATAAATGTATAAATTCAAGGCTTATGTGGAGTAAAATAAAGGTTGGATGTGAAAAGTGGGTTATAGTAAGTGTTTATGCACCTGGAGAAGAGAGAAGTGTAGAGGAGAGAGAGATTTTGGGAAATGTTGAGTGAGTGTGTGGGGAGTTTTGAACCAAGTGAGAGTGTACTTGTGGTTGGGGATCTTAATGCTAAAGTGGGTAAAAATGTTGTGGAGGGAGTAGTAGGTAAATTTGGGGTGCCAGGGGTAAATGTAAATGGGGAACCGTTAATTGAGGTATGTGTAGAAAGAGGTTTGGTAATAAGTAATACATATTTTATGAAAGAGGTTAAATAAGTACAGTGGACCCCCGGTGTTCGTGATGCTCCAAACTCGCCCTTTTATGTAAGTGTATTTTTGTAAATGCTTTTGTAAGTGTATTTTTTGGGGTCTAAAAGGACTAGTCTACTTTACATTATTCCTAATGGGAATAAATTCGTTTGGTAATGGCACTTGAACAGCATTCTGGAACGAAAAAATCATGGAAACCGGGGGTCCACTGTATACAAGGTATGATATAGGACGTTATGAAAGTAGTTTGTTAGATTATGTATTGTTGGACAAAAGGTTGATGGGTAGGCGTCAGGATGTACATGTTTATAGAGGGGCAACAGATATATCGGATCATTATTTAGGTGTTAAATTAGACACATATGCAACACTTGGGTATCTTTATTGGGGAAACCTTTTGCCACACAGTGGCTTCATCAGTCCAATACAAAGAATAAAGTAGTAATAAGAGGAGGAGTTTGAGGTAATCAGTCCCTCGGCCTGGAGTCGATGTGTTCAGTCCATCAATCTTAAATAAGTACAACTTGTCGGTTCTCTGAACCATTCATCTACATCCTGTCTGACACAGCAACTTCTTGGGATCTTGATACAAACGGATTCAACATTTGTCCAAACCTTTGGACAAGGACCTACTTCGACTAGTGGATGATATAACTATGACCCCGCCTCTTCCTGCTTCATCTCACCTGTCTACAGTATATAAGCAACTTCTATTTGCCTTATGCTGTATTTACTTTAAGATTGATGGACTGAACACATCGACTCCAGGCCGAGGGACTGATTACCTCAAACTACTCCTCTTATTACTACTTTATTCTTTGTATTGGACTGATGAAGCCGCTGTGTGGCGAAACGTTTTCCCAATAAAGATACCCAAGTGTTGCATATGGGTCTAATTTAACAACTTGTCGGTTCTCTGAACCATTCATCTACATTATTTAGTTGTAGCTACAGTTAGAGTAAAAGGTAGATGGGACAAAAAGAAAATGGCAACAGCAAGTAAGAGAGAGGTAAAAGTGTATAAACTAAGGGAGGAGGAAGTTAGGGTGATATATAAGCAACTATTGGCAGAAAGGTGGGCTAGTGCAAGTATGAGTAGTGGGGGGGTTGAAGAGAGTTGGGATAGTTTTAAAAATGCAGTATTAGAATGTGGGGCAGAAGTTTGTGGCTATAGGATGGTGGGTGCAGGAGGAAAGAGGAGTGAGTGGTGGAATGAAGAAGTAAAGGGTGTGATAAAAGAGAAAAAGGTAGCTTATGAGAGGTTTTTACAAAACAGTAGTGTTAATAGAAGAGCAGAGTATATGGATAGTAAAAGAAAGGTGAAGTGATTGGTGAGAGAGTGCAAAAGGAGAGCAGATGAAAAGAGTGGGAGAGGCTCTGTCAAGAAATTTTGCTGAAAACAAGAAATTTTTTTGGAGATAAACAAGGTAAGAAAGCCTAGGGAACGAATGGATTTGTCAGTTAAAAAACAGAGTAGGGGAGTTAGTAGATGGGGAGCTGGAGGTATTGGGTAGATGGCGGGAATATTTTGAGGAACTTTTAAATGTCGATGAAAAAGGGAGGCGTTAATTTCATGCACTGGCCAGGGAGGTATAACATCGTTTAGGAGTGAAGAAGAGCAGGATGTGAGTGTTGGGGAGGTGTGTGAGGCATTACGTAGACGTAGAATGAAAGGGGGTAAAGGAACTGGAACTGACGGCATAATGACAGAAATGTTAAAAGCAGGGGGGGATATAGTGTTGGAGTGGTTGGTATTGTTGTTTAATAAATGTATGAAAGAGGGGAAGGTACCAAGGGATTGGCAGAGAGCATGTACAGTTCCTTTATATAAAGGGAAGGGGGACCAAAGAGATTGTAAGAATTATAGGGGAATAAGTTTACTGAGTATACCAGGTAAAGTGTATAGTAGGGTTATTATTGAAAGAATTTAGAGGTAAGACAGAGAGTAGGATTGCAGATGAGCAAGGAGGCTTTAGAGTGGGTAGGGGATGTGAAGATCAAGTGTTTACATTGAAGCATATATGTGAACAGTATTTAGATAAAGGTAGGGAAGTTTTCATTGCATTTATGAATTTAGAAAAGGCATATGATAGTGGATAGGGGAGCAATGTGGCAAATGTTGCAAGTGTATGGAATAGGTAGTAAGTTACTGAAGGCTGTAAAGAGTTTTTATGAGGATAGTGAGGCTCAGGTTAGGGTGTGTAGGAGAGAGGGAGATTACTTCTCGGTAAAAGTAGGTCTTAGGGATGTGTATTGTCACCATGGTTGTTTAATATATTTATAGATGGGGTTGTAAAAGAAGTAAATGCTAGGGTGTTGGGGAGAGGAGTGGGATTAAATTATGGTTAATTAAATGCAAAATGGGAGTTGACACATTTACTTTTTGCTGATGATACTGTGCTTATGGGAGATTCTAAAGAAAAGTTGCAAAGGTTAGTGGACGAGTTTGGGAGGGTGTGTAAAGGTAGAAAGTTGAAAGTGAACATAGATAAGAGTAAGGTGATGAGGGTATCAAACGATTTAAATAAAGAAAAATTGGATATCACATTGGAGACAGGGATTATGGAAGAAGTGAATGTTTTCAGATATTTGGGAGATGACTTGTCAGCAGATGGGTTTATGAAGGATGAGGGTAACCATAGAATTGATGAAGGAAAAAAGGTGAGTGGTGCGTTGAGTTATCTGTGGAGACAAAAAACGTTATCCATGGAGGCAAAGAAGGGAATGTACGAAAGTATAGTGGTACCAACACTCTTATATGGGTGTGAAGCATGTGCTGCATCGAGGAGGCGGCTGGAGGCAGTGGAGATGTCCTGTCTAAGGGCAATGTGTGGTGTAAATATTATGCAGAAAATTCGCAGTGTGGAAATTAGGAGGAGGTGTGGAGTTACTAAAAGTATTTGTCAGAGGGCTGAAGAGGGGTTGTTGATGTGGTTTGGTCATTTAGAGAGAATGAATCAAAGTAGAATGACTTGGAGAGCGTATAAATCTGTAGGGGAAGGAAGGCGAGGTAGGGGTCGTCCTCAAAAAGGTTGGAGGGAGGGGGTAAAGGAGGTTTTGTGGGCGAGGGGCTTGGACTTCCAGCAAGTATGTGTGAGCGTTTTAGATAGGAGTGAATGGAGATGAATGGTTTTTGGGACCTTACGAGCTGTTGGAGTGTGAGCAGGGTAACATTTTGTGAAGGGATTCAGGGAAACCAGTTAATTGATTTAGTTGGACTTAAGTCCTGGAAATGGGAAGTACAATGCCTGCACTTGAAAGGAGGGGTCTGGGATAGTGACAGCTGGGAGGGACTTATTCTCAGCTGTCGTATCTGAGCGCCTCTGCAAAGACAGTGATTATGTATGAGTGAGGTGAAAGTGTTGAATGATGATGAAAGTATTTTCTTTTTGGGGATTTTCTTTCTTTTTGGGTCACCCTGCCTCGGTGAGAGACGGCCGACTTGTTGAAAAAAAAAAAACAAATGTTTCCCAGTATCATATTTTGGATGGTTTGATTTAAAATTGCAGACTCAGGAAGGTTTTCACATGATCCAATTGTTTACAGTTTTCTTTCTGCTAAATTCTGAATATTTAATGAATAGTTATCAAGAAGAACTTTAATGTTTGTACATCTCTGGATCATGTTGCATATTTTGAGCTTTTTAGTCCAGTGTGACCCACATGAGAACTCTAGTTCTTTCCTCCAAAAATACATCTCATGATATAGTATTCAAGCCAAGTTTTATAAAAACCAGGCGAAGGGTTTGGGAGATGTTTGTAAAATCCATGTATGGACTAACTTTCAGTTCTTGTCTGTATAAATAGAACAATGGATAGAAGGACTAGGGACAAAATAAAAATTTCAATAACATTGCACTGTATCAAAATTAATAATAATATAAGTCACCCTGCCTCAGTGGGAAACAGCTGATGTGTTAAAAAAAAAAAAAAAAAAAAAGTAAATTAGATATAAGATCTGTTGTTATTTCTGTAATATTTGTTGCATGTATTACATAAAATTTCTTCTTTCAGATGGCTTGTAATGCCCTAATATCAGCAATTGGTTATGCAGGCCTGGCTATAGTTACATCACCCGTATTTGTTAGGGCTGTTATTAGCCCATACATTATATATTCAGAAGTGATGATCTTCTCTTCTGTATCAAGTATTGTGAGCTTCATTCATGCCATTATCTGCCTAGTGTTCCCTAGGGGTGTGAGAACACCACCTAAGTTTATCAAGGATATCGCTAAGACGCTGTCGGAAATTGAGTTCTCTTCAGATGACTTTAACATACGGGAAGCTTTCTCATCATCCTCAACTGCAATGTCTAATGCAGCTGTGATCTTAAGGAGAAAATGTCAAGAACGTAATGCCTTGTTTTTCAACATAATCTCTCTTGTAAGTATACATTTACACATGTTTCTTAGTACAATACAGTGTCAGGGTCTGTAATTATAGTAAGTTTATTTAGGCACAGGAATACACAAGTACAGTTATCATACATAATGTACTTTACCTAGGATAACCCAAGAAGTCAGAGAAAGTGACATTTCCAATGTTGTGGGTCTGATTTAATTGATAGCCAGTTTGATAGCAGTTACTCTCTAACTGCTTCTTTAACACAGTTAAGGTACGAACAGATGTCTTCCTCGAGGGGCCAGGCCGAGGTTTGGCAGATGGTAACTCGACACTGCCACCAGCTTTGAAACGCTACACCCAGTTCCTCACTGAGCGCTCACACACATTAACATTCTTCACTATTTCTTTCATCTGGTGCCCAGCTTTGTGAAGCCCTATGATTTTAACTATAGTTTCAGGTGTTAAAGACTTCCTTTTACCCATAATCAAACATGTATAGCCCCAAAATCAAAGGGAACACCAGACAAAAGATGGGGCAGATGAGAGACAACAGTGCAACACTTCCTCTCACCATGGCAGCTACGTGAGCAATGAGAAGTCACTGTGAAGTGTGGCGGCAGGCAGTGACTTCTCATTCACAGTGACTTCTCATTCACAGTGACTTCTCATTGCTGCTACCCAGCAGAATGCACTGACGAAAAACGACCCCCCCTGTATGGTAGGCCTTTGATTTTCGTCACGTCATTATGCCGGGGCGCTCACCCAGCATAATGCCGTGACGAGCACAGTAGGTCCTGGCACGAGACTAGTACATGGTTAAGAATCTTTTGGGTGTTGGAGAATTCGGTGGTGTGAATTATTATATCAGCAAAGCTAATACAAATACAAATTTTTATTTCATTGCAAGTTTACATTGAGAATATGTAATTACAATAATGAGTTGCAGTGCAAAGCGAGCCACTATCATGCCATGGCATTATGGGCAGACTAAATTTAAGGGCTTACAGACTACTTAATACTAGAGAAATTGATCATAGTTTAAGTTGTACATCTGTTTTTATTTATAGCAGACAGTAAGTTTACTCAAATTAACAATCTGGGGATATTACTTTGGGACAAGTTGAAAGTATTTTGCAGGTTGTTTATATCAATAGTAAATATTTAAATTATATTATGGGAATATAACATTATGCATTGTTGAAAGTAGTTTATAGTATGAGAATGCTACAATTGGATGTAAGGCAGTATTGTTTTGGGCAGGTATTTATACTACCATGTAGTATTTAAGTAATGTATGAACTTTGGTAATCTAATTTTGAGGTTTTTAGATTTAGGTAATTGGGAGATGTTTTGGTAAAGTTAAGTGGTCTGGTGGCTAAAACTCTCGCTTCACACGGCGAGGGCCTGGGTTCGATTCCCAGCCAGGGCAGAAACATTGGGCGTGTTTCTTTACACCTGTTGTCTATGTTCCCCATCAGTAAAATGGGTACCTGGGTGTTAGTCGACTGGTGTGAGTCGCATCCTAGGACACTGACCTAATCTGCCCGAAATGCTCAGCATAACAAGGACTTTCTATATAGTAGTATGTCACTGATGTCAGCTAGGCCTGTATACCATGTACATGTACTTGTAGTAAATAAAGATATTATTATTATTATTATTGATCGGTCTGGCTAGGGATAGCATTTAGTGAAGCATTAATTAGAATATTGAATAAGGTGGGACTGAGCACACCTTCTTGTGGGGTTCCTAATTCAAAATCTTTAGTGACACTTCTGTGCTCCTGGAATAATACAGAAGACTTTGTTGGACAGGTAGCCTTTAATCCAGAAGAGAAGCCATCCTCCTACATCCATTCTGGCAAGTTCACTAATTTTTTTTTTTTTTTTTTTTCAACAAGTCGGCCGCTCCCACCCAGGCAGGGTGACCCAAAAGAAAGAAAATCCCCAAAAAGAAAATACTTTCATCATCATTCAACACTTTCACCACACTCATACATAATCACTGTCTTTGCAGAGGAGCTTCAGATACGACAGCTGAGAAAAGTCCCTCCCAGCTGTCACTATCTCAGACCCTCCTTTAAAGTGCAGGCATTGTACTTCCCATTTCCAGGACTCAAGTCCAATTAAATCAATTAACTGGTTTTCCTGAATCCTTCACAAAATGTTACCCTGCTCACACTCCAACAGATCGTCATGTCCCAAAACCATTCGTCTCCATTCACTCCTATCTAACACGCTACACATGCTTGCTGGAAGTCCAAGCCCTCGCCCACAAAACCTCCTTTACCCCTTCCTCCAACCTTTCTAGGACGACCCCTACCCCGCCTTCCTTCCCTACAGATTTATACGCTCCAAGTCATTCTACTTTGATCCATTCTCTCTAAATGACCAAACCACCTCAACAACCCTCTTCAGCCCTCTGACAAATACTTTTAGTAACTCCACACCTTCTCCTAATTTCCACATTCCGAATTTTCTGCATAATATTTACACCACACATTGCCCTTAGACAGGACATCTCCACTGCCTCCAGCCTCCTCGCTGCAGCATTTGCAACCCATGCTTCACACCCATATAAGAGTGTTGGTACCACTATACTTTCGTACATTCCCTTCTTTGCCTCCATGGATAACGTTTTTGTCTCCACAGATACCTCAATGCACCACTCACCTTTTTTCCTTCATCAATTCTATGGTTAACCTCATCCTTCATAAACCCATCCGCTGACACGTCAACACCCAAATATCTGAAAACATTTACTTCTTCCATAATCCCTCTCTTCAATGTGATATCCAATTTTTCTTTATTTAAATCGTTTGATACCCTCATCACCTTACTCTTTCTATGTTCACTTTTAACTTTCTACCTTTACACACTCTCCCAAACTCGTCCACTAACCTTGCAACTTTTCTTTAGAATCTCCCATAAGCACAGTATCATCAGCAAAAGTAACTGTGTCAACTCCCATTTTGCATTTAATTCTCCATAATTTAATCCCACCCTCTCCCCAACACCCTAGCATTTACTTCTTTTACAACCCCATCTATAAATATATTAAACAACCATGGTGACATTACACATCCCTGTCTAAGACCTACTTTTACCGGAAGTAATCTCCCTCTCCTACACACCCTAACCTGAGCCTCACTATCCTCATAAAACTCTTTACAGCCTTCAGTAACTTACTACCTATTCCATACACTTGCAACATTTGCCACATTGCTCCCCTATCCACTCTATCATCAATGATTACATCAAAAGCAAATTGTAGGTCAAGGAAGATAGTGTATGAGCTGTCAGTGTGCAGGGTGAGAAAGGTGGTTATGCAATGATGCACACTCCTTCATGCATGAAGCCAAACAACTGGGGAGACAGAAATGGTTTGATTCTGTGCATGAGGAGATCTAGAATCATCCTCTCAAATGTTTTACACAAACAGCTGGTAAGAGATATAGGTAAAATTAATTTTGTTGATTGGGCTTTGGAATGGGAATAATGAGGATGTTGGTCCAAGATTTAGGAGTTCCACAGTTACTTAGCTCATGTTGTATAATTCAAGTAAAGGATTACCTGGTACTTGGCATAACATTGAGCATGTTGCAATACCATCCTTCCCAGGTGACATGGCGTTGCCGTTAGTTAGTGCTGCATCGAGTTCAAAGTTAGTGAAAGGAATGTTAGTCATCTTCCTTGCTGAGCATAAAAAAAATCAGTCTCTCCCTTACATCATGTTTGTCCATTAATTTTGTCTGTGTGGCACTGGGAAGATTGTCATAGCTAGATGTAGCAGCCCAAGAACTAACTCATTCACCCTATGTAAGGGATGAGGGTGTACAGTCTGACCAGTTATGTTACCCTTAATTCTTATATCCCTCCATGCCCGGCTAAGTGGGGTGTGGGCATTGACAATTTTTTTGTTTGCTGAAGCTCTGTCATCTGGTCCCTGGTATCAGCAAGGGCATTTTGAAAGGGCTTCAGCATTTCAGGGGTATATTTTCTATAGGCTAGGTCTAGTCTGCGAGCAGTACATTTCGATGTTTGAAGTTTAAGATCATTGTAATAGGTATGATTTCTATAAGAGGTATGATTATTATGGAAGTTTGTTGGGTTTGGAGTACCAGGTGGTCTCAGTGGCAGTTCTAAATAGTTCTGAATATTGCTTAAAAGGTCATT